>JAOEHX010067169.1:0-18933 GCA_025448015.1 Bolborhynchus lineola | reverse complement strand
ATGGCTCGTCAGTCCTGCACCTTTTATAACCACTCAGTCCCTCAGATTCAGAGCAGAGACTACGTATCAGCAGGTAGTTGTCAGAAAGATGCTGCAAGGAGAAAGATGCTGCAAGGAGCTACTCTGTATTATAGTATTAGGAACTGTAATTACGATCATATAGATTTCCAAATGCGAGGTTATTGGCACTAAAGTAAAATATCGCTTTCTGACAAAGTGTATGAGACTCTGGTATTCCTGCAAGAAATGAAGTCATGTTTAAAGTTTAAGTGCAGAAAGAAGATCTGTTTCAGCACCATCACAGGAGAATACCCTCTCTGGGCTGTGCTATGTGTTTATGTAGCTATGAATTTTTCTTATCTGTGTATTGTAACAAATAAGCTGTTCTTAAATAAGATGGGAATTTTATCCTGAGGTCTGGTAATAGCAGCGAATGAGGTGAGGCAAGTTCTGGTTTTTAAGCTTACTGGACTCAAGACAGAAGAAATATTGTATTTGTATGGTAATGCAACATGCTATAAATTCAGATATGATATTATCAGCCAATATGCTGGCACTTCTTGTTACATGATCCTGCTATTTCCTCTTCAGTCTAGAATCATGAGGGATATTCCTTGCATTCGAATTAAGGTACACTTAAAACACATTACTGCCAAAGTGGCCAAGACTTCAAAATCAAGGCATTACATTGGTATTTGTGCAGTGGATATTCAAAGAAAGAAGTGGCCATGAATCCAGGTGCCAGATGAACTTCTGACTTAGGAAATTTTTATTTCCCCTGCCCCAATGCAGGTTCATTTTCACTTATGGCAACAAGTTTTAATTATTTTCTGTTTATAAACATCTTATAATTTGATTGTTCTGGTTTAACCCTGGGAGGCAGCTCAGCTCCACTCAGCTGCTCACTCACTCCTCCTTAGTGGGATGGGGGAGAGAATCAGAAAGGCAAAAGTGAGAAAACTCGTGGGTTGAGACAAAGACAGTTTAATAGGTAAAGGAAAAGCTGCACATGCAAGCAAAGCAAAATAAGGAACATATTCACTACTTTATATCTGCAAGCGTTTAGCCATTTACAGGAAATCAGGGCTTGGGAAGACAAATGCCATAACTACAAACATCCCCCCCCTTCCTCCTTCTTCCCTGCAGCTTTTGCTGCTGAGCATGATGTCGTGTGGTATGGAATATCCCTTTGGTCAGTTGGGGTTGGCTGTCCTGCATTTCCAGACTTCTCACTGGTGGGGCAATGTGGGAAACAAACAAAAAGACTCTGATGCTGTGTAAGCACTGGTCATTAGTAACTGAAGTACCTCTCTATTAACAACACTCTTTTGGCAAAAATACAAAACACATCAACTTACAAGGTACTATGAAGAAAATTAACTCTGTTCCAGGCAAAACTGGTACAATCTCTAATGATTATTTTTTACTATTTATGTCATGCTCAGGTCCCACGCTATCCAGTATATGCTCATTGAACACCCCCTTGCCCTTCCTGCCCTTTGACATATGCACAAGTCTGTGGACCAGCCCTGTATAATTTCCATGAAATGTCCATTGAGTTAATTTAGTCCATGACTTGGGTTTTATCTGTTATAGTGATCACTCAGGACAGGAGAGGTGTGTGTGTTGTGTGGAGTTATGGAGCACCAAAGCCAGTTCATTTTGGGTCACTGCTGCAATTGCCTGCTTTTAGTGAGGCTCATCCTCCGTTTGTGTAGGTGGTTCCTGCTATAGTACTTCCTATGACATGCAGCTCAAATCATTGGTTACATTCGTTGTGGTTTAAACCCAGCTGACAGCCCAGGATGTAACTCCCACGGGTTGAGATAAGAACAGTCCAGTAACTAAGGTATAACACAAAACACTGCTGCTATCACCAATAATAGTAATGATAAGGGAAATAACAAGGGAAGAGAATAAAACCGCTCACCACCCGCTGACCAATACACAGCCCAACCCAGCAGTGGTCTCACCCTTCCAGGTAACTGCCCCCAGTTTATATACTGGGCATGACGTGCTGTGGCATGGAATACCTCTTTGGTTAATTTGAGTCAGGTGCCCTGTCTCTGCTTCCTCCCATCTTCCTGTCCTCCCTGGCAGAGCATGAGGCTCAGAAAGTCCTTGGTCAGAGTAAACATTACTGAACAACAACTAAAAATATTGGTGTTACCAGTTGCCAGGCTGAAAGTCAAAACCACAGCACTGCACCAACTACTGAGAAGGAGAAAAATGACTGCTACTGCTGAACCCAGGACACCGTTACAATCTCAATTCATGATTCCTTTGGACCAGGACATAGAGTTCACTGCAGTGAACTCCTCCCTTCGCTCCAGCAACAGCAGCGACTTATTCACAGGTCACAGCCTCTTCAGGGTTATACATGCTATGGCGTAGACTTACCTATAGCTATGGTCACTTTGAGGTGTCTCTGATCTAATGTGGCCTTATCTATGTGCCCTCAATGGGTATGCTTGCAGGATTGTGGCCTTACTGACTGCCACTGGCACAAATCCAAAACACAGCACCTTCATAGCACCTTATGCACTGCTATTAGGAAAATAACTCTACCTTACCAAACTCAGTACCTTGATAAAAGTATTTCTGCGGTTGTATCGCAGATTTTGCTGTACCAAATAGATCAGCTCATGGTAAGAACCTCACAAAATAAAGGAATGTTACTTTCTGGTAACTTTCTTCCCTTATTAGGATGCTTGTGCTCTATCTGGGAATCTGAGCCCACATGGTGCAGTGCTTTCTATGTTACTTTGTGCTTTTAGGTGACTATATGAGGTTTTAAGGGGCTTTAGCCCTCACGTTTGTGCAGGCTGGTGTGGCATGCATCTAGTTGTGACCATGCAAATACATGGATGCTTTTTCCCATTCTGCACATGTTCGCATCCTCTCATGTAACTGTTGGGGTCACTGCTTAGGTGAAAATGCACTAGAAGAAAGTTTAAGCTTAGCTCAGCTCTTTTAAGTTTCTTTTGCTTTGGGGTTGTGGTGTAATTTTTTTTTTTTAACAGTATAATTATTCTTAAATGTTTAATGTTTCAGAATTCCTTTGGAGTTCCTTTGATTTGTTGCACTATTATAAATGTGTATTTGACATCCGGTGAATACATGCTTCATGCTTTTATAAATGAACTATGCTTTTAAAATCATGCTCAGAGCAGTGGGTGCGTAACAGTTATTATGTTTTCTTATCAGAAAAGAAATTACAAAATTGCTAATTATTCACCTCTATGAGTTCTACATAAACCCCTCTGTGAGAAGAGCACTAACAAAGCTTTCACTATAGCTGCATGAATGCATCCAGTCTCTTTAATATAGCACCTTACATTCCCACTTTAAAAAGTGAACTCCCAATAATTACACTTACACTATCTTACTCCCAGTTGCTCATGACCTAACTTTTTCTCCTCTAGCTCTCCTTGCACTTCCTTTTCTCTTCACTGTTCCCCTCATCTGCATTGGTGTCATATGATCTTTCCGAATGTCAAGTAAATGCAGACTGCAGTCAGCATTACCAAATTGCTTTCCTGCCAAAAATGTCTCTTTTCATGTGCCATGACCCATCATCTCACAGTTAGCTGCAAGTCCTTCTGATTCCCAAATTTACAATACGTTTTCTATTTAATGAGCTATTAAACATTATGTATTTTTTTACTTCTTTTCTAACTGCATTCCTCCTGATAATTATAACTTTAGAAATTAATTTGAAACCAATTCTGCAGCAGAAGTGACATTATTTAGATAGCATTCCTCTGGATCCATGCTCTAGAGATTATCTCATTAGAATACATTTATATTTGGAAACTCCTTGAGACCATTATGTCAGTCCTATAGCCACTATGTTGTCATCAATAATATAGAGAAGACTACTGAATATGCTATTTTAATAAAACACAAAATGGAAGTAGATATGGGATGGGTGAATAGTTATTTTTGCTTCAACTAACTAAAGTCAAGTTATTTTATGCTCTTTCTCCAATACAGGAGAAAGATTTGAGTAAACTTAAGTACAAACACAAGTAAAATTTCATACATGTTGCATAGATGTGGACATTTTGCCTTTGGTATGCTATTCTTATATATTCTTTCGATAATGGTATTATTCAGTTTGTTAGAATAATTCCTCAAATTTAGTAGCTATCTGATCAAAAGTTTCTAAGAATTGCAGATGACTCAGTAATTAGGAGTTCAACTTTTGTTGCTCTCTGGTTCCATTACTTCTTTGTATTTACTAAAGCCTGTATGATCTAGTAGTTCAGGCTACAAAATCCTGGTTTTGTAGGCTACATAATCCTGGTTTTGTGGTTAATTATACCTAGTTAATAGGTATAAATTAATTTATTTATTGGCATTCTGCCCATACCTTAGCTTATGGTAAATCCCAGTAACCTTTCCATGAACTCTGATATTTTTAGTTTTCTTCTGCTACTTAGAGTTCCACCTTAGCAAAATACAGAAATGATTGACAGAAGGAAACCTTGTCCATGACCCTGCCACAGCAGTAGCTAGAAATGTACATTTTAAAAAGTCTTAATCTTTCAGGTTTGAGCCTAATGTTCAAGCTGAAGTTAAAGTAAGTCTCTGTTTCTTATGACCTCCTTCATTCATTGTGTATTGGAGCTCATGCCTAGTTCTTACAGTTACTTTGTGGGAATGATGTTGAAAATGTTCCTTTCCTTGAATCAGTGGATGTTAAAAGTTGATTGAAAATGAGTGCAATATACCTCTGATTGAAAAATGTGTTGAAGGGTTTTGGAGCTACGTATAATCCTCATCACCTTCATAGTTGAGGGGTGTGATGTGTATCCTCTGCTCTGTTGGATACTGTGAGTTTGCAGCTTAACTATGCCTTACATTGCACCCCCCTTTGAGTAAATAGCCGAGTATAAAGATGGGAGAGTAGTTGAGCAGATCGATTCACTTCTCCCCCCATTTCTCCGGAAGCTGGAAGTTTTTTGGTTCAGCACTGTTTTAGTTCAGTTGCAATCTTTTCTGATTTCTTGGCATAGTAACATGACAGGCCTAATTCTGTCAGCTGAAATAAAATATTTCTTACTAGTGAATGTTTAAGGTGGTTCACGGACAGATTTTAAAAGCAAATTACTTTATATTCCCCTAAACTTCCTACCCATTAAGTAAAGAGATGAAAGTCTATATATACCCATCTTAACTAAACTTTTCTATTTTACTGGAAAAAGGAAGAAGCTATGATTGAATGCTATGTCTACAGCCACTCTGAGTTGCGTATTTTAGTCTCTTTGTCTTTTTTTCCGAGTCTTAACTCAAGCAGTTGTCAATAATTCATGACTTCCTTCCTGGAGAGATGCGTTATAACTGTCTGGTTCTTTTAATTTCTGTATAGATTCTGGTCTTGTCCAGAAGATCTGCTCAGCTTTTATTTAGATCCTCGAAATAACATATTTTCAGTTCATGGCCAAATTAGTGTGACTTTAAGCTATTATCTCTCCACAAATCTATTTATTCTTTTTATTTACAGCTGGTACTTCCATTTGCTTATAAGATGCATATGTGTCCCAGTAACTATCGTAAAAAAGTTACAAACTGTATATGAATGTCTATGTGGCAGTCAGAAATGTATCAGTCTACAATATCAGGAGAAACATGCAAAATTTTGCTGTATATACTGTATATAATACATATGTGGTTCAGCAGTGGGCTGTGGAGCTCAGATCATAGTGATGACAGATCGTAAAGATTTAAAGGTACATCTTTCTCCTTGTTACTACTTTTAATGGTGTTGTTGGTTGGTTAATATTTTCTCAGTTGGCCTTTGCCAAAGGATGAGTCAGGCCTTCGTAATGATTTCAGGTATTAGATTACGGGTAATTTGGATTTTGGAGGTGGAAGGGGTGTTGAAGTTCTGTACATAATGATTTGTTTGCTCCCATAATTTGATTATTTCTAACAAAAAATATTGTGTGAAAAATCCTTTTTTTTCTTTAAACTTTCCTTTTCCTCCGTGCCAGGAGAATTCTTGAACTTAATTCATTGTCCATGAAATAAGAAGTCTGTGATTGGAGCTCACTGGAAAAGGAAATAGCATATTGGACAAGCAATTTCACTGGTTAGTTTTTTATCAGCTGAGGTTCTCCAGTGACTATGTTCCCAATAAAGACATTCAGCTTCTATCCAGTAGTTCTCTTCTGTGAGGGAGTACGCAAGTTGCCAGTGTTTCCTGTGGCAATGTTACAGGAGGACTCACATAACACTAATTCGTGCAGGCATTGAACAGTCATTCGTATTTTGGAGGAAGGAAACTGTACCTGGCCCCTGCCTTCTGTTCTATTTTTATTTTGTGTTCTTCTCACATTTGATAAAGACATTTCATTACTGTTTTCCAGAAATGTCGAACCGTATCTTAGAGAAAGGCATCTCTGCCTGTGCCTGTCTGTGGAACCCTGATTTGTAAGGCCTTTTCATTCTTAACTATTGTAAATGCTTTCTAACTGAAGAAGACAAAAACAGAAAGTGAGAATGTCCCCAAACCACTTTAATTGAAAAAGGAAACCAAATCTATAGTTCCATTAGATTTTTCTGCTGCTTTTTTTCCTTTTTAAGATGTTGATTGAGTGAAATAATGTCTTAGATTAGTAACTACACAGTAACAATTAAGAATTTTTATATACTTATATTCTTCTGCAGAAATTATATTTCTAAGTTAAACATCCCTCACCACAGTGAATAGTAACACCAGTTACTTTAGTATGCGTGAAATAGGAGAGCATAACTTTTTGCTTTTCTTTTTACTAGCATAATAATTGATAGTGGCAATTTTCCATGAGAGTTTTAATTTACCAGTTAAATTTCAAACAAGGTTGTCATGATTCCTGATTTAGGTCTGATTTTTTCCCTTTTTTGTCATTTGAGGGTACTTCCTCCTACCTTGAATAGTTTCAAGCCTCTGTCTCTTTGACCATAGTGATAATTTTTGCCATTCCGTAGTACACACTGACCTTCACACCAAGCTTCCTCGGCAGGTCTAACTGATTTTGCTACCAGATGGAATAAAAAAGTTCACATTTATTTTTATTATTAAGAGTCAAATATAGCAAAGCATAAAATGGATTTCAAGACAAGGGCTGTCCTTTCTATCTTACCCTTTAGTTTATCTCTTCCGTTTGGTAGCCTAGGTCGGTTTGGCTTCTACTGTTGCTCACCAGTGTGAGTAACAGTAGCATTTTGAGAAATGGTCTTGAGCAACAGACTCCTTTTTAAAGGACTTGAGCAACAGACACCACAAAAAGGATGGAGATACAGCTAATTTTGCAACTGCTAGCAGTACTGTCATTAATGTTGGTTATTAAAATAGCATCACATTCTGTCGTGATTAATTCCATATGTTCAGTTTCTTTGCTAGTCTTCAGATAAGCTTTCAGGCTGAGTATTGCATACCTGCTTTTTAATTTCACTTGGAGGTGATGGAGTTTGAAACTTGCTCAGATGGCCTAGATCTGTCAGAGAAAAGAGAGTCAAGCCCTTCGCATAACCATTGCAGATACTCTGAAATTCACTCTATATATCTCATATAATAAAAACTGATTTTGATTGAAAAGGTGAAGGTGGAGCCACCTTTCATCATTTTCAACACTAATTAAACTAGTAGTTGGAATCTACCTTTTTACTGATATTAGCAAGTCTGGAAAGTGGAAACCAGCTACAGTTGTGTTCTACCACCATCTTATGTTACTTGGTTGGCCTGAATACCTTTTTCCAGCAATTAAATTCTGTGATTTGTAATGATGCAGCTAGGTGTAGTAGTATCTTGTAGGTCTCATAGTGTTATGTTCCTTTACCTGTTTGAAAGCAAAGTAGTAATTTTCATTTTACTGAAGCTGTTCTTTTTAATTTTGAAGCCTCTGCTTAAAAATATTTTAAGTCCCCTGGTATTTGGAGAAGAGTAAAGTGGTGCATTATCAAATAAAATTCCTGATCCAGCACACAGAATCTGTAAAGAACACCTTAGACATCTCTCTCTTTCTCAAAAATAAAACCAAAATACCCCAAAACAACAGAAAAAACCCACCACAAAACAAAAGCTACACAGGATTCAAAGTGAATATGCCTTTAGTTGCAATTCATTTTGTTGTTAGGTAATGAACCTATGTAAAGCCACAGTGTTCTATTTTGTGAACTCCTTCTTCAGAGTCTTAAGTAATGTGCAAAGGGTAAAACATTCTGTGTGTCGACTTGTTGCTTCTTTGTGAAATCTGTAAAAAAATCCAGTGCTGCTTGGTTTGTGGTGTTAGGAATTCGGTCATAGCCTACCAAAAAGGAGAGAAGAGGGGGGATTCAGTTTGAGGTTGACACCTAAGACAGGTATCCAGTTGTAGCTGTCTACATCTGAAGGAGCTGCTTTAGCTTCATAGTAGAGGGAGATTCATGGTATGGTTCAGGTGCATAACACAGTTTAAAACACCGTGGAGTATCTTGTCTAGCCTCTAAGTGCTACAGTATCTGATATGAATCAGATGCAAGATGTCTTGCATCATACCGGCTAATCCCTTCCCTTGGGCATCTCAGATGACTCTAGACAGTTATGGTTGGGTTTATGAATTCAGTTTCTTATCAGTAGACCTATAGAGTGATTCTGCTTGCTCTGAAACAGGTACCTACTTGGGTCAGCTGAATTGAACTTCAAGTCACACCAAGTGGGTTACATTGAATAGGTTGCCTTAAAGGTCTATTTTACGTATCTATCTGTAGTGAGCATTTGAAATGTGTCAAAGTATCTGAGATACTTGGATGGGGTTTATAGCACTATATCAGATCTACGACATGTCAGACGTCACGTTTAGTTAAAGGAACTAAGCACTTGTATTTCGATGCCTAAATTTAGATGTTTTAATTTCAAACATATCAGTACCTATGTTACTGATAGCTACTGACAGAATAGGAAGAATAATAACATCACATACAATTATGAACTTAATTAACCTTGGAGGCAGTTTCTGCTGAAAGTTTTATTTTCATCTCTTTTTTTTTGGTCTGTCACTTAGTGATGCAGTCTAATGCAAATCCTAATGTGTGAAGAAATACCTCTCTTCCAAATTGAAAAGCTGGATCTTCAGCTGAGGACTGAAAAAATTGTACAAGTTATGAGCCTATTAGACAGACTGGGTAAACTAAATTTAATGTTTCTGATAATTCTAAGAGAAATAAAGAATCAGAGAATAGCTTTTTAAAAATAGGTCAGGAAAAGGTGATTTCAGCTCCCTTTCTAAATCATGAAGAGCATGACATTGATTATGTTTTATTTCACAGGTCAACTTCTGTTGCTGAGAGTATCATCTTGAAGGGTAGTTAACTTCAGAATAAGCATTTTTTGGACTATGGTGTAATTGGGGAAAATAAGAGGAAGAGTTTCCACATGGATGAGTAAGCATATACTGAATGTGTGTAGAAATCTGTTTATGGAGTTTCAGACAAACCAAATGCCCAATCCTGAAAGAGGCATGTTCTGTATTATTTTTGTGTCAGTGGCACTTAGCATAATCAGTCAGGAGTGGGGTGCTGAACAAAGATACAGGAAAAGATTTCTCTGTCCCTTACTTTGGTTTGCTTTCAAGACTGACCCCTGCTAGAGAATCTTTTGGTCCTTAGTCCTTACTACAACTGCCTTGTAAAGTCTACAGCTGCATGTCAGTATGTTGTCCTAGCTGGGGTGGTCCATGTGCCTTGACCTGTGGGGAGTGGAAAATACACAATTTCTAACATCTGCTAGTGTTTTATCAAAATAATCCATGAGAATTTTATAAAGATTTCCTTGTGATTTTGATTTTCCCATAAGCCACTTGACTGCGATTTGTTAAGTATATTTAGTTTTGTCTTTTTGTAAAATACAGGTCTACTGGCATCAGTCTCCAAACTTGCATTGTGCTCATTAGAACTGGATAGGATTGATCAACAGAACTGGAAAAAAAAAACCACACCAAAAGAAAAGAAAACAAAACAATTCACCTTCTTTTGTCTAATGGGAATGAGTAATATAAAAAGTACTACTTTCTAGATTATTAAACTCTTTACTACAGAATTGGAGCGAATCTTAAACATAGGAAGTATAATCATAGAATCATAGAATATTTAGAGTTGGAAAGGGACCTTAAGATCACCCAGTTCCAACCCCCCTGCCATGGGCAGTGACACCTTACACTAAACCATGCCACCCAAGGCTATGTCCAACCTGGCCTTGAACACCACCAGCGATGGAGCATTCACAACTTACCCGGGCAACCCATTCCCGTGCTTCACCACCCTTACAGTAAAGAATTTCTTCCTCATATCCAATCTAAACTTCTCCTGTTTAAGTTTGAACCCATTATCCCTTGTCCTCTCACTGCAGTCCCTAATGAAGAGTCCCTCCCCAGCATCTGTAGTGAAGTGATTCTCAGTGTAGACAGCAGCACTTGAAGTAACTAGGTAAAAAAATGCTTGAACCCTAACCCTGACATTATTAGGCAATATGCCCTCCCTCCTCATCCCATATCCCACTTTTTTTATTTCCCCAGAATTCCTTTCTTCACTCCTCAATATCAGTGAAATAATTTTTGACTCTGTTTAAATTTGCTGAAGCTTTTCAAGGCTCTTTACTATTTCTGGACTATGAAAAACCTGCCTTGATTCCTCCAATATCAGTATTTGATAAGCTCTTGTTGCAGGAGACTTTTATTAGCAGAACGTCGATATCTGACTAATTAGAGATGAAATATCCAGAGTACTGAGTAATGCAGTTTTCTAACTTACTAATTAATTGCAAAACACATGAAAAGTTTAATTGTGGTTGCAAAGATCCTAAGTACCATTTCATGGGGAGTTCTTTTAATTTGAACTTCAAGAAATTATATAAATGACCAAAGATGTAACATTTGAAAAAAAGATTTCTCATGCTACTTATAATACAGGCATAAAATATTTCATGGCAGGTAAAATTGTAAGCTCCTGCGAGAATGTGGGGAATGAATAAATATTATCCTTCTAATGTATTTAGCGATCTTTCTTTATAGTAAAAGAAAAAAATAAGGTTTAAAGTTTGTTTTTAGAATGCGTATACAGTGAAAAAACCCACCAAAACATTTAAAAACTCTTAGGACGTTACTCGTGATAAGTTGCAATAACTGTTATCATAGGTTTCAAAACTAATGAACTAATCTATCTTTAAATGTTAGAGTGGATAGATGGACTTAGATTGATGGGTACAGTTTAAAACCCTAGGGCCTGCTCTGTAATATAATGAATTAACATCAGCAATTTGTGCAGCTGAACTCATGGTGAATGGTGTTTAGGTAAAAATGAACCAGGGCTGAACAAAGTTCATCCTTCGTTCAATGTGACCATTGCATATTGAACCAGGTTTTGACCAAGCCATGAGCCTGCATCTGCCTGTGAGCCCGTGAGCAATGCCCATGAGGATACCATCTACAAGGCAAGATGTCTATTGTTATCAGCAAGCTATACCTCTGCTTTTTTTGCAGTTTACTGGGTTCATACAAATTCTTCTCACAAAACCAAGTACAAACAGCTGCCCAGCAGTACTTGTGCAGAGTGGAATATTTCTGCTGAACCTGTTTCACTCCAAAATCTCTATAACCCACAGATGAGATAAAAGTACTTCAAAGTTGTAATGCAGCATGGCTTCTGAGAGGCAGTTCACATGCTGTACACAGGCATATGTACCTGCTGTAAACAAGCACACACTTTGAAAAAGAGCAGAAAATAAACCTTAATTATCTGCTTTCTGATGATTTACAGGGTGGCTTTTGTAGGACCCATTTAATCAGAATGCATATGTATTGTGTTTGTAGTGAATATCTGTCAAGAGTCATTAAGTTATTTCTCCATATTAAGCAGTTGCATTATTCACTTGGTTCACTGTTTGCATTAAATTTGAAGCATTAACCTTTGTAGCTTTTGCCAGGTTTTATTTCAATTGCTATATAGATGCATTTACAATCAGCCCCCATTTTTATCATAAAGAGGAGAAAGACAGAACTTTGGAAGCTCTTCTGGCTTGTTTCACCTTGCATTTCCCTATAAGCCTTCCCAAACCGTATAAGCCTTCCCATACCAGCATTATTTTCTAGACGAAATTTTGCTGCTCTTACTTAGTTCTTCAAAAATTTCTTTTCCACAGTAGCATACAAGAGAGCATTAGAAAAACCTCTCAGTAGAATCTTGACTTTCATCCTACTTCCACTCTAAGTGTAGACCAGGAAGTCTGCTTCCTAGGGAGATCACTTGATGTTTTTTAGAGTACAGCTGACCTGCTGGGCTCCATCAGCAGTACTGCTTAGTGCTAATAAGGAATGAAACTTCAACATGAGGAGACAGCAGATTTTACCTCAGGTGGTGCAGATGTTTCTTGGAGCCAATAAACCCAACCTTCGCACACCCTCAAAGCATTGTCAAAGTGTTTTTCAGGTCTGTTTTCAGTTGATGCATGCCTGTGATATTTTATATCAGGGATATGCAGTCCTTATATGTTCCACTGACCTCAGTTGTAATTTGCAGTTCTGCAACTGCAAGTGGAAACTTTCTATAAGCGCTAATTAAGATCGCACGTGTGAATTGTGAGACAGCCTGCATAACTTGCTGTCGTTTGTGCATGTAAAAAGATTATGTGCGTACAATTCAGCCCATATGCTGAAAAAACAACTCTGTATTTTAATCAAATTCCCTAGTTAAATCAAATTTAAACTACTTGTTAGTCTATCAGCCCTGAGGAGTCCTGACTTGGATCTGTATGAAACTCTTCGCTATACTAATCATTGCCAAGTCAAAATTTTGACAGAAATCTGGAGATCCAGCTTTCTTCAAAGGCAGTCAGGAAGTCCTGGAAAAAAGGAGATGAACCTTAGTAAGATTTGCATTCAAGTAGTCTCTTCAAAGAAACTAATCCCCATCTCCAGACAATCTTCACCTAAATAAAGTTTTTTGCATACATTTACTATAATGATATCTGCAATGGGTTTTATTTCCAAAGATTTCTGCAAGACATTCCCAAGAGAAAATAATTTGCTGATTGCAGCTAACATGTTGTATGTTGCATTTATTTTGTCTACTTTCTCTTACATTTAATTGAAAATTTTGACTTCAAACTGAATGTGATTTAGAGCATTTTTAGGTCTTGACCACTGAACAAGCTCTTGTAGGAACTACATCTTCATTGCAGAGAGGATGAGTTGGCATTTCTAGTTTGGATTATTTAGTTCAGTTATTGTAGCTATTACACAGCACAAGTGACAAGAAGGACCTTCAACTTTGTGCTTTAGGTAGAAAGCTTAGTTAGTCAGGAGATGCTGTTGTATCAGCTATGAGGTTAGAATCACTGTGGACTTTGGATGCTTGGGAAAACTGTTACAGCCTTAAGGTAGAAAGGCTCTTTAGTGCAAGAATTGATATTCAGTGCATTTTTAGTTGAGACATTCACTGTTTCAATCTCTAGTGAAACAACCTCAAAGCAACAATCACATTACCTAATCAAAACAGAATTTGAATCACTTTTTCTGATCTAGACAAAGCTATCAGGGCAGCTGCATGTTATTCTGAGGACCAAATCTGAGTTTTCTTGCAGGTGCTTTTGATTGCTTCATAAATATGCCTAAGCTTGGGCTGCAGGCAGAAGAACTTCAGCTGATCAAGTTTGTGTGTTTTTCTGTAGTTCAGGACTAGCAGACTTTGGTCCTTCATAAGTGTTGAGTTTTGCAATTCTACAGAGGGATGCTTTTATGACATTGCCTATAATAATTGAAAACGCTGTATTTCCCCATCATAGTTCGGAGAGCAATCTTCAAAATTGTGGAAAATGAGAGTTTAAATAGCTGTGCAGTTATCTATGATGACCTGGACAATTTTTATTGACCTGTTTTAATCTTAAAGTAAAAAGTACCTCCTTTATCTCCTTTTATAAATCTTACCTCACTTACACATTCTGTTTGATTTCATGATATTGCTCTATTATTGATGCTTATATATATAGGAAATTAACCATCCTCTGTCAGGGATATATACTGTGTCTCATGCCAGGTGTGCAGTGGAGCATTACTGAGCCCTAGTGATCACTTACTCAAATTGGAGGACCTCATACTGTAGGAAGATTGGTAAATCAGGCTTCCGTTTCGTAATAGGTCTGGGCTGAAAGTACTGGTTTTCAGCCTTTCAATTTGTAAGAATGAAATTTCTCCAGAAACAGTGCAGACAAGTCAGGTAGCATACTTGTTCTTTGACATGGGACCTGTAAATGCTGAAGGAAAATGTACTCCATGGGAGACAGCATCCACCCTTTGGGAGCTGCTTGGGGACAGCAAACTCTCAGAAAAAGTCCTTGACACTCTGAAATAACACTGAACATGGATGAGCACTCTGGTGCAGTATGCAGCACTTGTGCTCTGTCTGAAGCCAAGTAAGTGCTTTCAGAATCCTTACTTTGTCTACTAAAGTTGCCCACTTCAGTTATAATGTGTCCTTCAAAGGGCTTATGGAGAGACAATGTTCATGAGATGGTACTTCTGTGGAGAAAGGTCATCCTCATACAATCAGGAAGTGTTTTATAGTAAGCATAGGGGCCAAGTAATTGAGCCTCTGTAACTTGAAAGGAGTGATAGATAGAGGAGTGTGGCAACATGTTAAAAATAAATAAACAAACCCCACACTGTTTTCCAGTTCAGAGCTCAAGATCTAGATTTAGAATAAAATCTGCCCTCAGTGGTTAATTTGAAATAGAAAATAAATTGTTAAGGATGCCTTTCTTTCTTTTAAGGACCTTTCCCAGTTCATGCATCTCAGCACAATGTTGTATACAATGTAAATGTGTTTAAATATTTTAGGAAGAAGAAGCAGGATCTAAGGTCCTGGAAGGAGCTGAAAACTGATGTGAAACTTTTGGCTGCCCTTCAAGAACTTCAAATCCACAAAATCTTAGATCAATGAGCTTAGCTCATCTAGAGACTTCTCAAAGAAAGTGCGTGTACGGATCTGTGGCCTAAGCATAGATGTTTTCTGCACTGTGCCTGTGAAAAATGGATCAAATACTAGATTTCATAATCTGCTTTCTTTGATTGCCTGGAACAGAAGACTGTTCATGAAAAAATTGTTTTGCTTCTGTTTTCAAAATAAATTGGCTGCGATTCTGGGGAGTTTATTTAAATTGAGATCTTATGGTAATGTCCTTGAAGAAAAAGTAACGTATATCTTTTTTTCTTTGTTTGGATATTTTGAGGACACTTTCAGGTGTTAGCTAATGATTAGATTTTTTTTCTTGCCTATTGAAATCTGTGGCACACCTTCTTCGATTGTTACAGATGGGGAGCAGAGTCAGCTTCTCTTTTGAGTGCTTTTGGGATATTTATTTGCAGTTCAGAATCTATCCAAAATTGTAATTTGGGATGTGGGGAAGTGATTTCCGAAGTGACGGGTGATATCTGTTTGTGAAGCCAAACAGACGACAGAGTCCTTTATACTGTCACATTGAGAGCTCACCGAGAGCTGTTGCAAGGGCAGTATGACAGAAGCAACTCTGGCACTGTAAGTGCTGGTGATTGTGTCCAAATTTAGCTAGCTGCTTCCTGGAATGTGGATGCCCAGGGCTAGGGTAGGGTAATGGTTTGAATTGGCAGTGCCAGCTTCTGGAAAGAGCACAAGAAAGTTAAAAAGAGTTGTGAGGGAACAGAGGGAGCAAGAAGACTATGGAGACCAGCGCATCAGTTTTCTTGGAAGTATGATACAGATTCAATGAAATTTATTAGGAAGTGATCTGGAAAAAAGTGGCAGATGACTGAGATTCTGTTTGCGGTGATTTGACTCCTGAACATATAAATATGCGTGACTTGTTTTGACGTATGAAAGGGAATTAGTCTGAAGTCATAACTAGCTGTAGAATTTGTTGGGAATTGAATGTGCGGAAGCTGAGTTGTGTGTGGCCGTTCCCTTCTCCCTCCCATAGACCACTCAAATCAGTGTTTAGCTGCTTTGCTCGCTCCCCACGAAGAGCTGACCTTGTTCTGGCTGGCCTTGTACTTTCTCATTTCTTTGTCTGTCTTAAAGCCAGCAGGCTCTCTCTATGGAAATTCACAGCTGAGACCCTTTCAGCAGATGTCTTACATGACTTCAACAGCTCTTTTCCACTGCCCTTCTGTGGCATCATTAGACTTTTACCCTCACATTACAAAGTGAAAGCTGGGTTAGTCAACTTTCTTGCAATGAGTAGCATTTTGAAGGCTATTTATAGTTGGGCTTCAGAGCATATGGAGTGAGCATAGCCAGAATATTTATGACCTTCAGATCACTGCCCTTTCTTCACTCAACCCCCAGATTTACGTAAGACATTGTAGCCTTTTATTTTTGAACCAGGATCTGTCCTGGTCCATACTGTTATTACACAAGAAGGTTTTCTCCTGGAAACTGCAGATGAGTTAGGCTGCTTTTGGTGGTGTAACTTCAGAGAAGTTTTCACATTGTTTATAACAAGATTAAAACTGAGAGAAGGGCACTGTTTGTTCAGTGTGTAAGGCAAACTGAAGATGGGCTTGGTAGATGGTATCGCCTGAGAGACACACTGGGAAGTCAAATAGCATTGTCAAGGGGATGCAGCAGATGATGTTCCTATCTCTACCAGCTTTGGTGAGAACATCTGACAGTATGTACTTGCTACACTTCCTTATCGCAAGACAATTCTTGCTGCTTTAGCAAAAATCAGGCTCAGTTTGCACCAAACCGGGTGCTGAGACCTCTTTTAGAACACTGTCTGTGCCACTGAGTAAGCAGTTTTTCATGGCTGTTCAGCCTCCGAGAAAGGCTGGGAAACTTACCCTGTAATGTCACAGGGAAAACAGTGGTCTCAGCAAACCTTTCTACCTTTTATAGCTCAGATTTTAAACCTATGCTTTCTGGCAACTTGTGCCATTCTGAAAGACCTCAGATCTATGTTTGAAACTCAGGGCTCAAAATCTCCATCCAGGGCTTTTTAAATGTTCTGCTTGCAGAAGCGGTGAGACTTTGAGATCTTTGTACAAATACAAAGCTGGGCCAATTGTGTTTAAGCCTGTATTTCATTTAAAATATTTTTTTTTTTTTTAAGATCTATTAAAATTATCAAGAATTTTGACAAAGCTCCGTGTGGCAGACTGAGTATTTGCACTCTTTTGAGAAAAAAATCTTTGTAAATAGACACAAAACCTAACTGTATAGTGTTGTAGTGGTTATGGTTTTTTTTGATGAGTGTATGACTTTGATGGGCTTTTTGAGTGTCTCATCCAGCATTTGCTAGAAGGTATCTGGGTGGAGGTATGTTCTATATTGAGGGCTTCTTCAGAGATCTTGCTTCCCTGTGTAGGGACACTTCCCTGAAAGTGTTTTTTAAAGATGGCTCATCCTAGGTAGATGATAGATTTCTTTGACCCAGATTCCCAGTGAAAGTTACAAGTGAAAAACCCCACTTATTACTACCAGAGGGTATCAACTTCATTTCCATACTTTTGGAACTGAATAAAACCTTTTTCCTCCAACGTCAGAAATCTGTTTGGGACTTCCGTGTGGGCTTTTTGAGATAACAGGTGTGGTGACTAAGCTGGCCTTTGGTACTGGAGGTTACTTTGGTTCAGCTTCACTTTATGTGATCATTCTGGAATGGAAGGCTGTTTGCATAAAGTTGTCAAAAGGGCACTGAGGAAGGACTTCTTCATTTCCCTGGTTAGTTCCTTGCCATCTGTCTGCAGTGTCATGACCATCTCTAGTTAATTATTCCTTCAGGCTCACAACAGATCCTGTACCTTCCAAGATGATGCCCTGTGGAGGTTATGGTTTTCTTCAGGCACTCAACAGAGCATGTTCTTTTAGCTGGGGACCTCACTCAGACTCCAGTAATTGAAAATCATGTCATGACTCCTAGGTATTTGTCTCATATGCTTAGCAATGTGGGTTTTAGGGAATACATTACAGCATGCTTCCAGGATCAATTAGGGTTTTTTTTAGTGCTTATCATGACAGATTTGGTGTTATGTTTAAGGGCGATGCTATTGACTTTTGTTTACCACACCTTGCATCTTAACTACCTGAGAAACTAGTAAGACAAGCAGCACAATAGATTGCAAACTTTCAGTCCAAATAAAGTGATAGATACTGTGACCTACACTTTCTTCACATAACAAAACCAGAGAACAGGAATATTAATTACAAAGATGGAAACTTTAGTGGTCTATTGGGAAGAGTCCTGTAATATTCTTGAGATCAGTCTGAATACGACAGGCAAGTGGCATATGTAATTCACAGTGTTTGGAGGGATCAGATTTTGTAGTCAGCTGTTTTCCATACAGGACTGATCAGCCACAGATGAGGAAATTTTCCAAGTGCCCTAGGTTGGACAGAGTGCTGAAAGAGAAAGAAAGAACTCCCGAAGTCCATGCAGGGAGGAGGTGAAAGGAGAAGAGAATCAGGCTAGGTCATGGAGGGAGGTGGAGGCTCTTTGCATGATGTGGTTGAGCTGTAGAGCTGTTTGCTGCAGGATGTTGTGGACTCTTTTAATAGTTCACATGGCTTCAGAAATGGTCACTTCCTTGAAGAAAACTCCACCAGGTCTTATTAAAAACAACAGTGCCCTCTCTGCCTGACAAATTAACTGAGATGCAAATTCCTGGAGATTTGGAGCATATTCTGGGAAAATTATCTCTGTATGTTCACCCTGTTAAAAGATTGGTGTAAACTTCTGTCCTGGGTTCAGCAGTAGCAGTCGTTTTTCTCCTTCTCGGTAGCTGGTGCGGAGCTGTGTTTTTTGACTTTCAGCTTGGGAACAGTGTTGGTAACACCAATGTTTTGGTTACTGCTTAGAACATTTTGATCTGGCCAAGGACTTTCTGAGCCTCATGCTCTGCCAGGGAGGAGGGGAAGCCGGGAGGGAGCAGAGACAGGGCATCT
>JAOEHX010067163.1:0-19301 GCA_025448015.1 Bolborhynchus lineola | reverse complement strand
GGAGGTGGGAAATGGTACCGGTGAAAGACGAGTCACTGAGAGCCGCCGCGGCATCCTCACCCCAATCCATCCTCCCTCTCCGCCTCGTCCTGTCCCTGCATGCCCCCGCCAAAGCCCCTGTCCATATTTCCTGTAGCCCCTTTAGGCACTGGAGCTGCTCTGAGGTCTCCTCTTCAGGAGCCTTCTCTTCTCCAGGCTGAACCAGCCCCGCTCTCTCAGCCTGGCTCCAGAGCAGAGCTGCTCCAGCCCTTGCAGCAGCTCCATGGCCTTCTCTGGACTTGCTCCAACAGCTCCACATCCCTCTTGTGCTGTTGCCCCAGAGCTGGACACAGGACTGCGGGGAGGGAGGGGAGGGGGTGTCTCACCAGTGCACAGCACAGGGGGAGAATCCCCTCCTCCTTGACCCGCTGCTCACACTCTGGGGTTGCAGCCCAGCACACAGGGGGTTTCTGAGCTCGAGCACACACTGAAGCGAGGTCATGGGGAGCTTCTTTGTCAGCCAACACCCCCAAATCCTTCTTATCAGGGCTGCTCTCAAAACAGTCTCTCCCAGCCTGTGTTTGTGCTTGGGATTGCTCCAGCCCATGTGCAGGACCTTTCACCTGTCCTTGTTGAACTACATGAAGTTTGCATGGTCCCACCTCTCCAGCCTGTCAAGGTCTCTCTGAAGGGGACAAGCTCAGTCCCTCAATATACTAGGCTTCCCCCAGGCAAAGCTGCCCTCAATTACTACGAGACACAGGCAGCTCACCCCCAGCACATTATTAGGCTGCCAGCCCTGGCAGAACTCACTGGCCCAGGGCTCCCGTGTGTGCCTGAAGGCCGGTCGATGCACAGAAAACAGGGCTTCTGGCTGCTTTCTGGTTTAAACTACTCTCAGTCTGTACTCACTTTCAGCCTCTTCTATTTCTCTGTCAGATAATCCCAAGCAGGGATCAGTGTGTGCATATACATTTTGCCAAGTTGTGTACTAACTAGACTCCAGGCAAGCTAACATGGTTATTATTATAAAAGCTTGGAACAGGAGAGACCCTGGCCACAAAACCCAGAACAAGGGTCCTGCTTAAATCAGCACCATTCTCCATTGGGGCCTATTGGGGTTCAGAACATGATATGCCATACCTACCCTGGCTGCTGCATTTCCCCTGCTCAACTGGAAAGAGCCAGAAAGCTGTTTCTGGGCTATATTTATGTTTTTCCACCTTGAAAGAAGTCAGCCTCTGGTCTGAAGTCCATATCCTACAAGTCTGTGTCCAAAATCACCATCTCATTGTGCATTATTCCCACCTTGGCAGCAGATGATGTCCCCCTGCATGTGGACCTTTTCACTCCCAACAGAATAAGGTCTTCCCAAGGGCTTTCTGACATCAGAGAAGATGAAACATCTGCAAAGCCACAGAAAGTGTTTTGAAATAAACCCCCATAAAAGAAATAGCCCGCAGGGCTGTTGCAGAATGCAGGTTCACACTGCATTCCCCGAGTACCAGTCTGAGCCAGGCATCTGGGGGAGAACCAAAGGGGGGATGCAGCTTTCATGCGCAATGCAGCCGGCTGTTGGTGCCATTCCCTGGCTGCAGAGGGGCCTACCATGCAGCTCGATGCACTGGCCATTAGGGAGAATTAGGGAGGCAGAGCCTGCTTGCCCAGGCATGGCTAGGGCACAGGGCTCAGGTCCTGGCTGGGTTTCTGTATGACACCCTTTTGGGTCCCTTTGCTGAGTGCATGCTCTTGGAGAATGAGCACTGGTGCTGGGGTTTCACAGTGGGCACTTCCCTGCATAGGCAAAATGGTTTAGTACACTTCCCAGCATTTTAAGTCTGTTTACACCTTATGTATACGCTAAATCTGAAGGGAGATGAGTTCCCACAGCTCTTTTGAGTAGGGACATGAGTGAGATGGGCAGCTGGCCAGCCCACATGTACCACTAATTGCGGTATGTTTATGTGGATGTTTGCTCAGGAAGGCCTTAGCCTGGGCTGAGATCCTTCACTGAGCATCTCCCCAGTCCTTAGACTGTGTGGAGGTAGGTACCTGCAAGGAGCTGGACAAAAGCCTCCTGCCCTCCCCATTGGTGGCTCCAGATTGCTAGCATGTAGGCTTGCTTTTTGCCTCTCCACATACCCACTTCCCTCCTGCAGAAGTCCCCTGCTCATGGTCCTCAGCTCCATCTCAGATTCCTCTTATGCTGAACCACTTGCAGGAAGCAGCATAACTTAAACGTTCACCTACCTGGCTGGTACAGAAATCCCCGACCGCCCCTCGCCTCCTGACACGGTTCATCCCTCCCTTGCTGTACAGATGCTTCAGACCATGACAGTGCCTGAAGAGACCACCCATGGTGGAGGGAAACCTCCCCCTAACTTTGGAAACTTACAAAATGCAGATAACCAAAAGCAATCTTAGCTGGAGCCCAGGAGCCTCTGAGGAGTAAACCTCACCCACTTCCCCTGCCATGCCCGCAGGGAAGCAGAAGAGGAGACCACAGGGGGAGTGAGGGAGAGCATCCAAATTCCAGAGGGATGTGCTGAGCTGCGCTGGCTTTTTCAGGCTCATGACTCCTACCTTCCGGCGGTGCTTCTTTCTGGGAAAAAGCCGGCGTCAGCATCTTCATCCAAGTCATTGTTTCCTATGCTGCAGAAGAACAAGCAGTTACAGGGCAAGCACTGGGAGTCACAGTCACTCCTCTCTGTTTGTCAATCTAAAGAGATGGGCAGCCTCAAAAGAGAAGCAGCATTAAAAGGAAGCCTTTTGCCCTAGCACGCTCTTCTCCTGCCCCAGCCACATCCCAGGCCAGTTCAGGGACTTCTGTAGCACACCCAGCAGCGGTAGCTGTTGCTGCATGTCTCTGTGATACTAATTCTGATCAAGAGTTGCCACCTCCCCGGTTGTCTACCCCACCTGTCCTTGAACCAGGGGAAAACACAGCACTGGGCAGCCAGTTGCTTGAAAGTCCCACCACACTAGGCACATGCATGAATGCCTTCACCCGGTGCAATGGTTTCTCGCTTCAGCACAGTGAAACCAACTAATGAAAAATGACTGAAATTAAGACAACCCCCAAAAGCCACACTGTTCATCCTTGCTGCCCAACCTGGCATTCTTGACAGAGGTTTGTCTAACCTGGTCTGAAAAACATCTATTGACGGAGATATCCTATCTGAATGTTTTCCAGGGGGTGCTTATCTTGCAGTTGGAAAGTTTCTCTCAATGTGTTTTCAAAGATATTATTGTAATTTTTTCCCTATCCCCACTGGGAGACCAATTTACTGCCTTACCCTTACCCTGTGGTGGTCTTTTATATGCTTACAGGCTTAACTAATCTTTCTAGTCTTCCTTCCCCTGGATCAACCCAAGCCAGTTCACTCAGTCTGCCCTCATAGGTCATGTTTCCAAGTTCTATGGTCCTTCTTGCTGCACAGCTCTGATTCCTCTCCAGTCAGGCTTTCTCCTTCGATGTCTGTCCTGAAGCCTACCCTGCCTTGAGCAGAGGGAAAGGGCTGCATGGTACAAACACATGCACTTCCGTCCGTATTCTCCATTTCATTTGCTCTTCTCACAAGAGGCTGCAGCGTCCAAGGCATTCATTTCACTTTCCATCTACACTACTGACTGCACTGACCAAGGCTTTTCCCGTAAAAGCCGTGCTCAGCCAGCTCCCTCCTTGGAGAAGGATGTTGGGCAGAACGAAGCATGATGACACTTACCCCCTCGCCCTGCTCCAGGCACATTTAGGATCCTGGATTCTCATTCAGGCAGGATGAGTCTTGTTTTCCTAATTCCCGTGGGTGCACTCTGCAGGCAAAAGTGAAGAAAAACAAGAGTTAGGCCACGGTGTTTCATCCCTTGGCCAGCTCCAGACAGCCTCCTGGGGCTGAGCAAGTCTACCAGAGCCCGTGATTCATTATGCCTGTGTTGTATTTAGCTCTTCTCAGTGTTGGGACATTGCTACTCAATAAAAATATGACACATTTAACTGGTAGAGAAATGGCAGACCCCAGGCAGCAACAGCAATGAGAAGGGAGGATATATAATCTCCGCTGGCATCACATGGTGTATACACACACAGCAACAATTAGGCAGGTTCAATTGTCTCAGATTGCAGTTGCAGACGACGTTACAAATGCAAGTCCACACAAAACCCAAGCTAAAAAAGGCGGATCCTATTTTTTTTATTGCTGGAAAATTCTGTGTCACTGAGTTACCACACACGGAAGAAAACAAAATCTCACTCAGACCACGTTCTTTATATACAGTACCCTGGTGATACAAAATCCACTATCAGACATGATCTGAATTAGGAAAACTATCATTCACCGACTTGTCATTGATCACACTTCCCTTAGAGACTTAGAACAGCTGGGAGGAACAGTTTATGCTGAATAGACTTCCAGAAACCTCCAGCAGTGAAAACCAGCATCAGTTCTTTCAGGGCTCTAGCTCCTATGGGGAGAGGGAGGAGGAAGAGAACCAGCTGGCACAGACTGAAGCATGCTGTTGCTGCAAGGGCTACTTGCTTTCACCTATCCTCCCTTTAGCGTTTGAGAAGATGCATGTTATTTCTGCCTTCAGCATTCATTCAACAGATCTTCCTGGGTTGTCTTGCTATGCCATTTATTTTCTAACGGATGGTTCAAGCACATGATTAGCCTCAGGTTATTTGAGTCAAACTAAGCAGGCAAATTAGAAGTCTAGAGAAATTAGGAGCAAAAAAGACACTTGGAAATGAGCACTGAAAGATAACAAACTTGTCTCAGACACTCCTCACACCTCCTTCTTCTGTTGCAAAAGCCAGAGGGAGATTGTTCTACTCTTTCCTTACAAAGCTGAGGGATTTAATCTTGGCTTCATGCCTCAAAAGTATATAAAGCTCGCTCAGGGTCTGTTGTTTTCTGTAGCTTCCATTTTACACCCCTATCATACATCTTTCTTACCCACTTGCTCCGGGTGTTTCGTTGGGGGAGGAGGGTGTTGCGTTGTTTTGATTTTTTTTTTATTTTCTTTTGAAAATTCTTTTTATTCTTTTTTTTCTTTTGAAGATAATTTGTTTGCTGGAGAGAAGTTTAGCCTGTGTCCATCAATTCAGCAGTTAAGTCTTCCTTTGTTTTCTTCTTGTGAATTTTAAAGATGTAGATTGGACAGTCTTGAATCAATGATGTTATCAGTATTGTTTTTTATTCTAATGCAAGCAGTAGCCCATTGCTGATTTCCAGCACAGAATCTCCAGTCATTTTGATACAGTTCGGCTTTAATAGACTGAATCATTGGCTGCTTTTGTCTCTTACATAAAAGAAGAATCAGCCTCAGTAATCAGAGCTAAATCTCAACACTAGGAGGAAAAAAAACCCACTCTACTTCCCAGTGCCAAAACCCCCACATGCCCACTGCATAAAGAGAGCACTGTTAGAAATCTCTTTCACCAATGCCTAATAGCTAAAGATGTTTTAATCTGGTGAGATATTTTACCAGCACTTTGATAATGATAATCAGAAGAAAGACATACTTTACTCTATTAAATTGCCATGGAGTTGTTCATAAATTGCCCACAGTAAAATTCACCTGGTGGTTTCAGTTATTTCTCATTTTGTACCTTGTACCATATGAAAATGTTCAGGTACAGGTTCTCCCATGAGACAAAAGACATTTTTTTATTTCACCCTATAAACTCCCTTTTCTCATTATTTTAAGGTGTTAAAAAACTGCAGGTTTGTCTCCCTCTAAAATCTACCCTTCCCATACTCTGACTTTTTACCCATAAATTACAGTTTTACTGCATTTCAGTTACATTGGCATTACAAGACACACTTCTATATGACAGACAAATGAGTCTGCTTGTGCATATTACCCTGGTGAAAAATATTCTGTAGCAGAGAGAGGTTCATGACCTTATCTCTCAAATACCTTTCTAAGTATCATCCTGCTACATGACACCCAAGTTCAGCAACAGGGCATGCTGCAGTAGCCCAACACTGGAAAGAAAGTACCATCTGTTCATCGGGATGGCTAAGTTTTGATGAAGGCTTGTGTTTTCTGAAACTTGGGATACTCACTTCTGAAATCATTACTACATACAGCACTCAGGAAAAGAAGAGAAATAAAAGCAGCCCGTTTCAAAAATAATTGGTACAGTTCCCAGTATAAGTCAAAGGGACAATGTTAGGACTTCCTATCAGAACTGAAAAGGACTTCCTATAAGAAGTGACTTGCAGGAGCAAGTCAAGTTATTGCTATTCATGAATCATAGAACGGTTTTCGGAAGGGACCCTGAATATCACCTAATTGCACCCATCCTGCCACAGGCAGGGACACCTTCCACTAGACCAGGGTGCACAAAGCCCTTCCAACCTGGTCTTGAAATGAAGATGCTCTAAGTTCTCCTCTCATCCTGTGTTTCTGTTAAGTGTTAACACATTCAGTTGTCATAACAGGAGAATTAATTGAAATTCAGGCTACAAAGAAGCAAGGTCAGGCATGAAAGACTGTAACAAGGCAGTGGTCCAGCTCAGGACTACAGCACGATGGACAGGCAGTTTGTCTCCATCTTTCCTTGACTCAGGTCTGCTGGAATTAGCTGTTCTGAGAAAATCAGTATTTATTACTGCAGGACGTAACAGTTGCCTACCACATGAACTCACCTGGAAGACCGGAGGGTTTGAGGACAAAAAGATTAAAAGCTCTGCAACACCAAGCAAGAAAAAGGTGTTATGCAAGAAATTGATTTTTTATGCTTTTTCATGGCAGTTGCCTACCACATGAACTCACCTGGAAGACCAGAGGGTTTGAGGACAAAAAGATTAAAAGCTCTCAACACCAAGCATGAAAAAGGTGCTGTGCAAGTAACGCATTTTTTATCCTTTTTCATAGTTTCATGTTTCTAAACAGTTCTGGCTGGAAGAAGTTTGATCTGCTACACAAATTTCACTGCAATCAGTGACAAACAATTCATAGTAATTGAAGTAGTAAGACACTATTGTATGACTCCAGTCCTATTTACAGAGAACTTAGCTTGTACTAGCAGTACTGGGACAAGCATAGGAGCATTGATTCATGTATTTGTCTTCATGGATTTCTAGACAGAAACTGAGTTTCACTGCATGAATGAAATATAAGCACACTCCCTGCCCTCTAAATAAGCAAAACCCTCTGTAAACCTCTGTTGAGCTGAATTGCTGAACAAAGTATCAGTATTTCAGCCCATCAGAATTATGCCAAATATTATCTATATAGCAGATAAAGCAGAGATGCAATTTTACAACTTCCTGTAAGGAAGTGTTAGGGAAGAGTAGACAAAAGAGTTTCTTTGGTATTTAATGACCAAAACCATTTGGGCTTCCATCTGCTGAATATGAGCAACTGACCCAACAGTCCTGAATTTCAAAAGTGATCAAAAGAAAACGTTGCAGAGAAATGTAGCTGGGAAAAAAAAAAAAACATCCTTTAAAGAATGTTGAGTTCACTTCCTGTTCCTCACAATAAAATGAATGAGATGCCTTCTCATCCCAAAATGAGAACAAATACCATGGCCTGAAAATCTGCCACAAAAGGTATGTTACAATACCCTTGCAATGTTTTGTACATGCCAGAAAGATTCCCACTGCATCATTATTTCTGTTGCAAAAGGCTCTAGTCAAAAATGCTTTCACAGTTTCAGACATTGCAACTGATGCATGACCCCAGCTTAAAGACAAGTAGAGTTTTATTTGAACTGCATGAAATGACTGAATATGGAAAAAGGAAGAAAGAACAAAGGTAACAGGAATAGAATAACAAAGTCCCATAGATGCACAGCCTGACCATCTTCAAATTCATGTCAATTTTATTACAGAATCTAGTAGTCAGGTAATTTGTTCATAATTGAGTATCTATTCTTTTTGGCTAAATTAACATTAATGGAAAAAAATCTTAAGGGCTTCGCTATGTACATGTTCACACATCTAGTTAGGATTAAGCCCTGAACATGGAAATGCCCTCTCATGCCCAGACCGACTGGGCAGTTCAGTCTTCACAGTCATGATCTCTGGCACGTCTGGTGAAACATTCCCTAGGGTGATAAACAGCATAGTTGATTCAGAGACATGAAGTTTTCTTGAGGACATTGGTCTGGTTAAAGAACTAGACAAACCACTGAATAGTCATTAGGTGAACCTCTGGTCACTGTAGATTGACCAGTTAAATTTACAACAGTGAAATATGGATTAGTACGGGCCACAGAAGTTACCAAACCGTTTTTGTGGTGTTTTTCTGGCATATACTGTCTATTTGTATTTCTAAGTGAATTTTGCTCTCTGCAACAAATGGGTAGACCTTGAAAATCATTAGATTGCACAGAAATAATAAAAGCTATCATCAAGCTTAAATTACATAAATGTTTTATCAATTTCTCTGTACAGGAACAAATTCTGGTCCACCTTGATTTATGAGGCACAAATTTTCAAAGAGACTTACACAGAAGGTGTAATAGCTTGTGTCATGAGATCATTCAGTAATTAACCATCAAGACTATAATCTTTGGGCACATTAGGACAGTGTTAAGGGCCTAATTCAGAACTGCATTTCTTTGGATATCTTGATGAAAACTTTTACAGTTTTCTTATTTAACTTTGTATAAGCAGATCATGATGGTACATATCTTCTAGGAGAACATCCATTCACCCTTACTCCAACAATACATAGAGACAAAGGATCGAATCCAGGGAGTTGCTTTGATATCCTTCCAGTTCCTATTTGAATGACAAAACCCACCTCAATCTTTGTTCCCTTGTTCTCATGGGAGAGCAATTTCAAGAGAGAGCTGCCAGTAGCCTTGTTGTAAACATCTAAGTATCATGTTTTATCCATGAAAAACTGGCAAGATTTGAAGATCTGAATATCTTTTATAGAGCGACTGACAGTTCTGGCTGAAATAGAGGCAGTAAACTTCAATATCAGTACAAAGTGGGACACGCTGTTCTGAGCTTCATTTAGTTATGTTAATTAGCTAAACAACTTGAGAGAAGATTGTCAGAAAGGGTAACCAAGGGAAGAGGTGATAAGGCTCATTTCCTTATCAGTTGGACAGAAGGCGTAAGAGAAAGAGATTATCAAGAAGGAACGCTTAGAAAAAGATAGTAATTCAAAATAAAAATGAATCTGTTTTGTCTGTGTTTCTAATATCCCACAAAGTCGTGTATTTTATCACAAATCAACATCCTCAAAGATATTTTGTACATCCCCCTTGAGAACCAGGCTCAGCAAGTCAGTGATAAAGTAGCTGTTCACAACAAATATTCTTCTATGAATACTGTCTTTCCTGTCTTTTTCCAACTATCAGTGTAGAAGTATTTTGGTGCAAAGTCATTGTTTCACCCAAAGAAATCTAGGAGGATATTTGGTATATTAGATAAAGTACATCACACTCTTAGGTTTTCATGTGTAGAGCTCACTGGTGATTTGCTAGTCAAGAACATTTTTTTGTGGTGGCTTTGGTGATATTTTGGCAGCTTTTGTATTTATTGTTACACATAACCTGATTCCACAAAGCTTCTGATAATCAGTTGGGTGAGGTTTGGGAGAGTTGTTCAAAAAAAGATAGAAAGGAAAGGATAAGCATATGCTATTTTTTTCAACGCAGGAAGTAATCATGGATTGATTTTCTGTATCCTGTACTGCTTAGTAGCATAAAACCCCTAGACATTTTCTAGAAGTGTGCTCAAGTGTGCTGTTCAGGTGGTTTCTTCAAAGAGGTAATTATTTCCATAGAAAAGTATCTTACTGCACAAGAAAGTTGTACTGAGATGGTTGAGATGGGCTATGTGCATTTTCCTCTCAGTGCAGATGCAGCAAAGTCTACTTACACTATGAGCATGGGGTGTGTTTTGAATAATAGCTTGTTGTGTAGCAGTAAGAGTGTAGGTTTGATGAGTTTTCGATGAAGAATACTTCAGAGATTGCTCCTTTTTCTATTGGAACATGACACCTACAAAGTTTTCCTGATATAGGAATATTCTTAGGGAAATTTGATGGAAGACAAGGTAGTTAAAGAATTTGTGCTAAAAAGACAGAGAAAAGACTTACTACCTGTCATACGGGAGAATTACATGTCCTACTCCTTTCAATCACATTAGTAAGTGGGTATATGCTTGTCTGCTATCCCTACTGAAAATTCACTCTGGATGTCCAGCTGTGATTTTATGTTCCTTTACAAAACCCTAGCAGCTATTTAAGTACATTTGCTCCAGGGATTTCATTATGTGGATATTTCAAAATCTATTTGCCAATGAATAGCAGAATCACCAGTTGTTTCTTGGAGGTCAATTCACACTGAATGTTTGTTGCCTTCCTACTGACAGCTGAATGACAAACCAGTGCAAGCAGAACCATTTGAAGTAATAGGAAACGAGCCTATTTCTATGCTAATATGTTTGAAACACTGTGTTTCTCTGATAGTATCACAATGTTGGAGTTTATACAATGTCTACACAATATTTGTTTGGTTGATGCACTAATAAACAAAGATTCATTATTCTAATTTTGTCCTTCATTCTGTGTAACCTTTGCGGAAAGAAAAAAAAGCTCATAAATAACAGTAGTGATAAATTAGCACAGAGAACTAGACATATTTACATGGACACAGACTTCATATTGAAACACTAATTACTGCAGGCAAATTTAGTTTTCCCTTTAATCAGATTTTACAGGTAATTAGCAGTCAACTAAGATTAATTACAATTCATTTTGTGTTACTGTCATCTTTTGGTCACAGAAAGTTTACACAGTATTTTATTTGCCAGATGCAAAAGCTAACTCTTACATAAACGTATCAAGGTTACACTAACATGTTTTTAGTTCACCACACACCTCTTACTTGTCTTAGAAATAAGCTTTTGCATGAGATACCTGTTGGGGCTCCAGAGACATTTACCAGATCTCCAGCAGGCTATACAAAACTCCCATAAAGCTGCAAGATGTTCCACCCAACCAGGCTTCTGCTTTTTCAGCTGTAGCCAAAAGGGTCATCAGACCTACTCAGTACATTCAGTGTGAGACTGCACTTTCATATCCCACCCCATGTTTCCAGGCAGTCAGATTTATGCAGTTCTGCAGCCTCTCTGACACTCCTTCCCCCCGCTGCTAATAAGTCCTTCAGCTGTTGATGAGCTTTACTGCACTGTGAGGACGGGATCTGCCAAATGTTCAGAGAAGCTCAGATAGCTGGAGGGCTCTCCAGTCATATCTTAGTATTACAGTCCTTCCAGTCAAGCAACCCCGTGCACACAAAATATCCCACACCATGGAGATAAAGGACGTGCCCCAGGCAACCCTGGGGATATTGCCTGGGAACTGTCTTCATGAGGCTGGGGATCTTATAGAGACATCAGAATAATAAGCAAGCCTGTAGATTTATGGCCAAATTTGTATCTGGGAAAGATTATGGAAAACTCCAAGTATAATTGCTTTACAAAAATGTAAGGTAATACCTTGAGAAGGCTGCAATTCTTGACATGGAACCAGGTTGCACCATGCTGAGATGCTCTTGCCTTGTTTCATACTTAGACAAGTCCATAACTTTGGTCTGCTTTCCTCTCGCCTATCACAATCCTCCTGCTGTCACTACTCAGAAGTCTCATACAGAAGCCTCCCTGCCTGAAAGGCTAGTGCTTCCTGGCTGAATCAACCTGATTCACCAAGGCTCACTGTCAAGTTAATAGCTACCAGTTTCTGTCACCTCCCAGGCCACTTCGCAGAGTTGTATGAAGTCCTGTCTTTCTTCATGCCCTAAAGCATCAAATAATTGAGTTCACATTACGGATGTTATTCTATACAGAATCAAAGCACCTCCTGACCTGTCACCATTCAGGAATGAGAAAATGGAGAGCAAAGGAAATGAGATTTTAGGCCTCATCACGTAAAGTCAGCAATCAGAGCTGCTACTGAAACCAGAAAGTACAGAAAATCACATCTTCTGAAAACCTGTTCAGAAAGTGAGCTCTAAAGGTCAGACACAAAACTCATAGAAGGCTCATGGGCTCCAGTATCTCACAAGGCATCAGGGCTTAACTCTAAATACCCTACTTCCTGGGAGCTGGAGGTTCAAAAACAGCATTTGGGGTATACTTCACCTGAAGTGCAGAACCGAGAAAAAGGTCTGTCAAATAAAAGACAGAAGCTGAAACACAGAAAGCATCAACAAACAGTTCCCAGGAGAGCCACGCTGCCTCTGTGCAAATGAAAAGGGTAGCTCTGAGCAAAACTCACTGGTAAGACATTTCTGTGAGGAGGCAGATCCCTCTGTGGAGCACCAGTGGCCCAGTTCCTCACAGGCTATATCTCATGCAGATCCCAGCACATAGTGCTTCTTTTTTGGCTTCCCTTAAGACTTGGTAGGCATGGTAAGCTCTTAACGTGTGGGTGACACCAAGACTGTGAATCTGGGGACACAGATGTCAGTCAGATGGACAAGGTAGGGGCAGAGAAACGTGGAACTGATCTCTCCTCCTGTCACATGCAACTTGTGCTGATGTCAGGTGAGAAAACACTCTTTGATGGGTTTCCGTATTCCTCTCCAAACCAAAAAAGGCTTAAATGTCATAGTCTGACCTCAGATAAACAACATACGAACAGAAAATGTTGAGGGAAGTCACACAGACATTTTCCTCTTTGGTTCTCCTATTGCCCTATTCTCATCTACTTCAAAACAAAAAGAAGAAACAACCCACGATACACGAACAAAAATGAAGTAGATATAAATTTACCATGATTGTTCAATGTGTCTGACTGTGGAGCGCACTGAAATTGCTTAGCCTGAATGAGGAAATAAATCTGATTGAGAGGTGAACAACTGGGAGTATTCCATCAAACTCACTTGAGGCAGGAAAGCAGAAACACGCATAAGGCGTGCTCAGGAAAGCAGAAACACATGTAAGGTGTGCCTCTGCAAAGCTTCCAGATGCAGTTACAAAAATCACAGAGTGCATTGTATATGTGTAAGAACAGAGTTTGAAGAATTGCAGGGTTTCCCTCACAACAGCATAGAAAACTGTTTTATGTAATATCAATTCCCCCCGATCAAGTGAAAATTCTATTGTGAACATCTGCCCCAGATATAAACCACTCAAATGCCTGCAGACCATCAGAGCAGCAGGATGCTTATTAAGTCTATGAAGTCTTTCTTATAGTAGGGCGACATGGCCTTTGAGTAGACCATGTAACTGTGATAATGCAATTCTAGAGTCATGACACAAGTGAAAAACAAAACCCGCTGGCCCCCTGTTTTTAACTTCTCAGGATGAATCATTCGGCAGTGAAATAATTTGACAATACCCTGCACTCATAACCTGTTTTCATCCAGTAATTTCAAAACACTTTACAATACTTGGCAAAGCTTAACCTACATTACCCCTGTGAACTAAAAGCTACTCTACAGAGATTCTTTCAGAGGAAAAAGTAAAAGAAGGTCCAGTGTGAATAAATGACATTACCAAGGCGACTCTAAAAATCAGTGATAAAACTGGAAACAGGAATAGGAACACTGACAGTCCAATTTCCATCCATTAATCTTGGCAGAGTACTTCTTTTTCAGCAACTGTGCTGTAGAGGTGATCACAATGACTGACTGTAGCAGTCATATATCCTAGTAGAAAAATTATATTAAAATAAATTAATTTTTCAAAATTAATTTAATTAATGAAAATTAATTCTGCCTGCACATCAATTCCATCTTTGTGTTTTCTCAATTAGAGCCTGCAAGCTCTTTTGCTTACCCATCATACACCTAGGGAACTACAGACAGAATATCGTCATCACTTTCTGGCACCAGAGCAGCCATCCAGTTCCACAGGGGCCCCTGCAAGAACCATCCGACTGTGGGGTCTGCAAGTGTCCCAGCACCGTTCTACCATGTGAGGCGGTGGGGTCCCGCAAGGCTATATCAGGCAAGCACAGCTGGTGTGAGCTCTGTGTCTGCTGCTGTGTAAAATTGGTCTTCTCCAATTAAAGTAGTAGAGGAGTCACTTCCAGCACTTCTGTGCTCTACACTATTCTTTTATTAAATTGGAGAATGACAGTCCTTAATATCTACTTACTATTACAAGGATATCTTTCCTGTTGCCTTCATCATACAACATGATGATCCATGCACTCATATAGGAGCGAACAAGATGATGCAGAAAAACTAAACCTACCACCCCCACTCAAGAAAGCAGACCCGTTGAGGCCAACAGAAGGAATCGTTGCCTTTGTTCCTGCACAGTTTGCACTTGAGGACATGGACAGACCTGACATAATGTTTTTAAAGTTCCCAGCTATTCAGTTCCTTGGATCCTACTCTGCAGGGTTCAAGTGACTGCTCTCATTGCTGCAGAGCAGTAATTACACTGCCATAATGTGGTTTCAAAGTGAAAAGTTTTTAGCTGAAGTTGCTGCATGTGTGAAACTAAAGTAATGACTTTGGCAAAATGAAAATGTGGCTTACGATCATATCGGTGTGTTTGCACAGCATCTTGCACCAGTTCTGCTCAGGACCTTTGGGCACCACTGCAGCATTAATATCAATGTTCACTACAGACAGCAATGAAACTCAGTCAGGAAGCGAAGTGAATTCAGTAGACAATGGAAAGACCAAAAGACCAATTAAGTGAGGCCTTATACATCATTCATGGAGGCTTCCACCAGATTTCAATAAAGAAGTCCTGCTTCAACAAGCTAAGCAAATAATTTATCAAGAGGAAATAAAAAGTGAGAAAACTTTCTGTACTTATATATGATAAAGTATTTAAAAGCATTGCTGCAGTTTATGCAATACTTCAAATGCTAAGTAAAGATCCAGAACCTAATTTACATCAAACAAGTTCTTAATACATATTATATTAACTTTAAAATCAGTAAGAATTTATATCAAATGAGTTATATCTGTCTCCACAAAGAAATTCATAATTCTTTCCCCTTTCAATATTCCTCCATAAGCACTGCTCTCTAAATTCTTTTTTCACTAAGATCTCTGAGGCTGTGGTTTATATCTCTCTGAACAGCATGTTGGAGCATGCCAGTACTAGCATGTATCTGTTCTACCAGGCTTCTTATCTTCCATCCAGTCCACAGTAACAACACTCTCCATTGCCGCACTCCATTTCCTTCTTCTGACTTAATTTGTACTCTTCTGACGCAATATTCTCATCCTTTCCCAGTATCTCCTTCTGGCAGAAATGCCTTCAGCAGTAAAAATACATTAGACACTTCTCCCTAATTCTGAGTCACTTGTGTTTATTCTGAATCACTACAAAACACTACATTAAGCTCTATATTTAGAATATGTTGCAAATATAATGGGATTTGAAATTTTCAACAACCAACTCATGTCATAAATCAATATGAGAAATGAGTCCGGAGTCTGCAAATACATAACTAGAAGCAAAATCTAGATCCTTCCTGTAAACTCCTACATAAGTAGGAGAGCAAGTTAGCTATTTCAGGTAACTTCAGGCATCTAATTTTGAACTGTATTCTCAGATTTTGAGGGGCATGATTCTCTGACTTTAGAGGTACAGGCATTTAATGAGATATGACTCATTACATAATAGCTTGGTTCATGGACTCCCAAACAATGGCACCTAGCAGTGTATCCTCAATTAACTGTCTTTGGGCCAGTTTCATACCACACCAAAAGGTGGTTCAAAAAACAGCCCCCAAAAAGGTAACATGTATTCCCACACGGGCAAACAAGAACACAAACAAACCAGAAAAATATCAACAACAAATGAAAATTCTACGTTTACACTAAACTTTATTTTCTTATGCAATTATGTGCAAGAGATTTGGAATTCTTTTTTTTAGAGTAAATAGTCTTTAAACAGGAAAGGGGGAAGACACTGATCCATGGAAATACACAGAGCATTCATAGAGGCAGATGCTGTCATAGTGCTGGTGTATCTTGGTTATCCTTTGTTAAACTGAATTAAAAAAATCCCACACCAAATTTAAGAGAACCCATCAAGAGCTTGATTCCCTATAACGTTGCAAGTTTCCAACATATTAAGAGACAGCTAGAAATCCTACAGCACTTTCTTAAGGCTACTGTTCTCTGCAAGTAACTGCTTTAGATGCTGCTTTCATGTAGTATAATCTTTAATGGAGACAGAATATGACCAGGGTACTACTTTTCTCTTACAATGTAGTTCCCATTATGAGGAGTTTTCATATAACCCCTCTTGGTTCAATGTTTGTAAGTAGTATCAGTCCAACTTTCAGCAATCATGAATGAAAATACCAGGCTGGAATTTCTTCAGCAACAATACATAGCAGGAAACTATGCAGCATGACTGAAAGTGATTAATAAGATTTCCTTGAAATAGGGCAGTGATAAAACTCCTCTAGTACTTTCAAACTCCAGTCAAGTAAAATCAAACTGAACTAAACAACAAAGTGAACATTAGATACTGTACTGAGGATCAGAATGATGCTCTAGCTGAGGGGTTACCCTATCTCCAAGCATTACTAAAACTTTCAACCTTGGAAAGATGCATGCGTGCTTCACAGATAACTATGAGAAACCCAGAACAAGTGAACTCTTTGATAACAGCACATTTCAGTATAAAGTGCTACACTTTAGAGAGCAAGCAGGGTTAGATAAGCAGAAATCATGGCCCTAAAACTCCCAAATTGCATGAGTATTTCAAATAATTTAGTAACATTATTTACTTCAATAAAAAGTAGGTACTGCAGGCTCACCAAATGAATATTTGAATATACTTAGCCTCTTAGCCCATTTTTCTTCCTTTCAGTTCTGATTTTATGACGAAAGGTAAGCACTAATCTCAGGTCAGAGATGTGTGCTTATTAATCTGCTTTCTGGGAAGGGAGGTTTTGTCTATTTATCTTTGATTATTAAGGTTAACTGTACTGTCATTTAAGGTTATGAGGTGTCCCCTTGTTTGCTCTTGGTAAACTAAGATAAAATGTCATCCCTCATAATGCTGATTTGCCTGATCAAGAAATAATTCAGCAACTGATAGCGACACCAAGAAATAGATTTACTAAGAGATGAGACAGGACAGGACAGACATAACTGTTCTTCAGAAGGGAAGAAAAAAATCCTAGCAGTTAAAACAGAGAGCATCACCACTGAAAAGCCTCTTACCTAAAATGTGTTGGAGGGAAAGAAATAATTAACTAAATTCTGCAAATTATCACTCACATATAACTAAATCACAAACCTAATCAACTACTGCCAGCTCAGTGAATGCCCTGAGCACAGCACCTGCTGCCTCAGAGAAAGAAACCCATGCTATCATAGTAAGAACTTCCCTCCTGAATCAAAATACAAAACCCCCTTGTAAAGGGGCCTTACACCCGGTCAAACCTATTAAACAACTAGTAAATAAATAGTAGACACATACATGATCCTTTCACACACCAACACATTTTAACTTTACTTCCCAAAAAACAAAAGAAGTCAAAATGGTTGCTTCCTATTCCATTATGCTTTCTCATCCTCTACTTGACAAAAGTTCTTCTGTTGCATGGTGGCTGTGATAAATAGGCAGTCCACGAAAGCAGTATGCTTTATACAGCTACATGAATTACAGCGTCTTTCAATGACTACCTATAATTCTCAGCAAAGGAAGATTTTGGTATAGATCAAATATCCTGGACTTCCTTTCAATAAAATAAGAAACAGAACAATTGACTTTCTGTAGTTCTTCAAAACAAGAAATCAAGAATTCCAGATGCTTCAAACATTTTTTTTAAATGCAGACAATGCAAGTCTAGGTGTATTTATGCATAAAATAAATGGTCTTTTATTCTAAATTTACATGACCATTTAAAATAAGGTCTGTTTTTCTGCAACAGATTGTTTCCCTTGGGTTGGAAACAGCAACCTTGAAACCTTGTACAAAAGAAGGCAGACCATGGTATCTCAATAGTGATGCACGATTTAAAGCCCCACTACTGAGTACTTTATGGTTCTTTCTTCAGCATTTCAAACAAGGAGGACAGTAAAAGAAAACAAAATGTGTTTTCATGCATACTTCTAAAATTGGGTGAATATTGACGGACAAATTCTCAGCTGAATATCGTTTGCTTTGTCAGTATTATATGAAAAATTTTTAATTAAAAGATACCTCCTGTACACTTAATGGATCTACTTTTATGAGTCAGGTGTGCAGGAGTTGCCCATAAATGTGACACAACCAGTATTATAAAGGCTTAAGAAAGAAGTAACTGCAATAACAATTTATACTTAATTCATTACAATACATAATTAATATGTTTATGCAACTAGAAATGGAAAGCAGCACAAAAGACATGGGTGAAAAGGGGGGCACAGAGCAGCTTAGTATTTAATAAATGCAATGGCCTCCAACTTGAATCATGTAAATTTGTAACACATCTTAAAAAATTAAGCTTCCTGGTGACACTTTAATCTGGTCCTAAAGTATCTGGAAGTTCTTTGTCTCAACTGCATTTGGAAGAAATGAGAAGCGTCGCCACGTATACAGAACCACAAGATGTACCCTTACTCCACCACACTTGCTTTCTTGGAGATAGCAGCTCATCAAGATAACAAATCTGTTATAGAAAAAAATCTGTCTTTAACTGGAATTATTCTACACCTGATATTAGTCTTTTTTTTGTGCTTGTAGTTTTTAGCTCCTTGTAGTTACCTGCTTCTTTTTCCCCTCAGTCCCTCCTACCGCTCATCTCTACAGTATGAGTTGTATTCCAGAAAACAGCCCTTTGGGGGCCATGACTGTTGCTTACTGGGGCTTTTTTTATTTATACCTAGCACAACACAGCTTAAATTGTTCCTGGCCTTCAGGTGGTATTTCAGTAATGCATATTAATATACAATAGTAAAACATCTGTGTGGTATGGGTGAATCCTGGATGCTTTACAGAAAAGAACAGAAATATAGATCCTCCCCTGAACTGCACATGACTTCAAATTCCAGTTTTGCAGCCTCATCTCCATGAGTACGTCCTGAGGGTATACATAAATCATAGAGGAGAATTAGTGCCATTTATAATAGTTTTTGCTCAGAGGTATATTTTCCTCCCTGCAGAGTCCCAGTGAAGACTACATGGTGCTGTGTGGGCACAAACATCCAGTCTGACAGCAGTCAGCTACAGGAAAAAGGTCCGGGGCCATGAACTCTCCTGATGAGTGATTATCAACTTGCTGGCTCTGGGCATCAAGGAAGTCCTGAATTTTCAGGGGCAGAGAGAATGACACATAGACTTCTGCACGCTAATGCAGAATGTTAGGCTAATGTTAGTCTACCTCATTTTGGCCAGAAACCTTGGAAACTAGGATGCAGAAGGGCCAGAGAA
>JAOEHX010067160.1:19480-36407 GCA_025448015.1 Bolborhynchus lineola | reverse complement strand
AGTTACTTTGGGTAAAAAAAGTAAAATAATAAAATACATCAAAAAACTGGCTTTCTGTATGCACTATTCTACGTTAACTTAATAGCATGACAACACAGGATCAACAGCACTAGAGTTCCTGTTGCATTATGGCCAAGCTTCTCCTAAAAAGTTGACCTTCCCTTGAAAGGGAAGCCTTTCTTGATCACTATGGATTTAATCAATAGTCTGCTATACAAGATTAAATTTTACAAGTTCTTAAACTTAATTGAAAACGTTTAGGTTCTTACATTTAGGCTGTAAGTTTGCAGGTTCACTCCACATAAACTTTAATACCTCTGCATATAGCTAAAACTCACACCTTGGTTCTCCTTACCTCACTCTGACCAGCAACAGCCTTTTCCCAGGTCTTGATGAATGCAGCCTTGCCATGCTCATTGTCTACTCGGCATGATGCTTCACAGGCCAATTTCCTAGCCTGCCACAGGATTATTTTATGTTTCAATAAGCCTTTACCCATCTCTACGTTGCCAAAAGCAGTTTGAAAGTAAGCCTTTTATCTCACTTCGTGTACCATCTTCACTTCATCATTCATTCAGCACTAGTGAGAATCACAGCTCACCAAAGTTTTCAAATGTTGTTTTCTCATCTGGCCCTGGTGTTCTGTCTTCAAGCAATCTTCCGGAAACGTGCACTGTGCTACCTTATTAGTCTCCTTCAAATACTTTCTTTTCCATGACACACTTCACAAGCACTGCATGGTTTGATAGAAAAAGCAGAGGACTTACTAACACTCAGATACTAAAAGTGAGACTTGATATTTTACAGATATGATATAATACAAAAAGGTGCAAAATTCTGCCATCTGCCCTTTGGGAAGGCTTGTGTTAAACAGCTATTTTATACTTCATTCTTTGCGATTACCTGTGAAGTCTTTCCCTGCAAGGAAGATTTCTGTTTCACGAGACGTATCAAAACATCTGAATTTTTTTATAAATAAAATCATTTGGAGTGAGTGAGGTTGACTCTTTGGAGAATTCTCTCGTAGCCATTTGGAAAACAAAAGATGGAAACAAATAAGACTGACTGAATCCACAAATATCATGAATGATGTTGAAAGCAGAGGGGTCTGGTTTTAGTACCAGGTACAACCAAAACCCCATTTTCATGCACACTGGTTCAGTCCAAACACTTGCAGGCAGTCGTCAGGAGATCAGATTTCTGTGTCACTGGGGAAAGCTAATCAGATCTGTTGTTTCTGGTGAGGCAATAAACCTCAGATGCAGAATCCTGATTCCACTTTTTCTCCACAAAAGTTATTTTGAGCACTGATCACTGGGAAATGAACATAACTGGCCTTTTTGATATAAAAACATGGTTATTGCTGTAGAATAGTCCTTAGATGTCTCAGGGAGCAGAGTAGGACAAGTAAAACGGATGTTCTCCCCATGGCATTTTCCAGAATAGCAAAGCTTGTGTTATCTGCAGTCAACACTTCCTACCATTTTACTCAAACATTGAATCAAACAAGGATGGAATTAAATCATGCATTTTCTCTTCTTCACCCACGAAATATGCTTTCATATACAGAATCCTTCCAAGTGCATCACTGAGAGCCAGACACTATCTACCCCACACTGAGTCTATGTAATAAAGTCCCCATTGGAAATACAAATACAGAGCTGGCTGAGTGACTGATAGGCAAATTAGTTCTTGAGCTAAGCTGTGCAGTGTAGGCTTGGCAAAGTAAGAAAGCATTTGCTATCTTCTAGAAAACCAAGGAGAAGAAAAATGCAGAAAGGTCTCAGTTCAAGAATTACAGCTTCATACAATTCTTTTATAAATACAGATGCAGAAGAAGTTTGCCTTTGATGCCTTTGCCAGAAAAGGCAAGAAACCATATCCATTATTTTGGAAGAGAAAAACTACAGCTTTTTTTTGCATAGAGGGTCTTCATTGAGGAGCTAAGGCAAATCCAAAACACTGGTCTTACTGGAAGTGCACTTAAAAATGCTCAAGAGCCAGATTTCCAAGAAACTCAGTCCTGAGGCTGTAGCATAACCTTGAGATATGTGCTGGTCTCATCATCTCTCATTGATTTTATCCTTGGAACCTTTGGCTCACAATCAAGGCAAATAAATTATTTCTGAGCTTGTTCCTGAAGGTATGTTAAACATAGAGCTATACTTCATATACCAGTAGTTTGTAAACTATAAAGAAACGAGCAACACCTCCACCAAATGCTTCTTGCAAATGGTTATGTCATTGCTAGCCATTCTGTCCTCAATGAGCAAAGCAGATAGGAAAGAGTAATTCAAATTTATTACTGGATTTGACACCTAGGTGGATAGGTACAACTGACACATTGGTTTGCTTAAGACTGTAGACACCTCTGAGGTCAGAAGATAACATGACTCGCTAGCTTCCTCTACAGAAGAGGTATCTCCAATCTCAACCACTTAACTATCAATGTGCCTTCCTTTTCTAGATGTAACTGCAAAGAGAAGGAAGTTCAGGAGTAGTAAGATTATGAGAATTTTACTGCTGTTTCATGTGTGTTTATCACCCTCAAACAAGCACACTTCTTTGCAGGTCTCCAGTGAACCCCAAATACATCAGACAGATAGCATTTTTAAGTTAGATCAGATAGAATATTTAAGTTGGAAGGGATCTACAATAATCATCTAGTCCAACTGGTCAAACAATTCAGGGCTGAACAAAAGTTAAATTATGTTGTTAAGAGCAAATACATTGAACACGACTGGCCCTAGAATTGAAGAAACTGACGTCCAGCTGCCAACCAGATGCAGTCTTATTTGATACACCCCTTTGAGCTCTGCCCTACAGCCCAGCACATCCAGTGAGAACCCACGCAATCCCAAAGTCAGACAACTTTCCAGAAGGATGCTGTGAAGGACAGTATCAAAAGCCTTAGTAAAATCCAGAAAACTACATCTATAAGACCGGCGATTCTATCATAAAAAGATAGGACAGGACTTTCCTTTCGTGAATTCATATTAACCATGCCTGATGACTGTATTATTCTTTAATTGCTTTTCATAGTACCCAGTAATTTCTGCAATTTTTCCAGGATTCAAAGTTAGACTAACAGGGCTGTAGTTCTCTAGGTCTTCCCTCACATCCTACTTGTAGATTGGAATAACATGGGCTAGCTTCCTGTCACCAGGGACCTCCTTAAACTCCTAAAACCTTTGGTTGACGGTTAAGAGGGGTCCTGCCACAGCATTTGCTAGAATTCTGGGATTAACCCCATCAGGCCCCATGGACATGTAATTTCAAATTTGCAAATGTTTGCAAATGGGAAGTCATTGTTCCCACACTTGTGGTCCTCTGATTCAGGGGACTGAGTAGGCCAAATAAGGAACAGCAGTAAAACGGAGTGCTAAAGTTTCAGTTTGCTTTCACTGGTCTCTTGAGCATGTCACCTTTTGCAGTCATCCTGAACAAAAAAAAAGACCTCACTCAGGAAGTTTCATCCTTGTAAAGGTAGCAGGAGGCAATAGCAGAGCTCTCAAGAGAGCAAAAGCAAAGCAGCTATTTAAATCTGAGTGAAACTATTTGAGAAAGCCTGAGAATTGCCATAACATTCCAAAATCTTTGCAATGAAATGTAGAAGATCTTTGAAGACTCTTGTTTTGTTTCAACCTATCTGACTACTTGATTTTTTTCCTGGAGGTCTCACCTAGATAATAATCTCCTCCACTGGAATCCGGTTCCTCAGCCAAGAAAAACCATGGACCTGATCAGATCTTAGCAATACACTCTTCTCACTCATGATACTTCCTGGTTTGGTTTGTGTTGCCTTTTTTTCTTTTCCTTAATGTTCTATATGTGTCAGAATAATTTGTACATTCACAGTTAAATGTATGTGGGAAGTTAGCACAGACCTGTAACTGTGCTCAGGAACTGTCAAATTAGTGAAACTTGACAGAAAGGTACAATTCCCTCTCTGATCCCATAAATAAAGAAAGTTATCTGCCAGTGCCACATTCATTATTAATGAAGAATTTTTAATCCTTTCTTCCTTGGGATCTTTGGCCATGTGGAACACTATGGGAAGGGAAAAGTCAAAGCTCTGCCAACCCTAGCGTGCATCTGTGTGGCACTGGAGCCTCTTCTGTGCTCTCTCTGAAATGAAAAAAAGATGTGTTTCTTCTTACCCCTTGCTATTTTCAAAAGTAGCCCTATGGAGAGCATTAAGTGAACTGTTCTCTTTGTCCCCATCAGCCTGGCTATCATCTGGCCACTGATTCCAAGAAATGAGGCAGGGGGCACAGCATCAATAGAAATTTTGTATTTTGTAATGTATTACTTCTTACCCTTTAAGTACACAGCCCCTGAAAGGTGCTAAAGTGTTGATTTAAAACCTAAATTTTAAGTATTTCTCTTTCCATGAAAACCCCCTCCTAGATTGTTACAATCTAGGCTTTTCTTGGCTTCAGTTAGGAAAAATGTTCCTTTGCTTTGTGCAAAGAGATGTGGGTTTGGGGTATATGGTTTTGGTTTGTTGATTTGGGGGGAAGTAGGGCTGGGCATTCTGGCTTGTGGGTTTATTCAGTGGGAGGGTGTTGAATCAGGACTGAACAGGAGCATTAGGCACCACAGAGACAAGATGAATAATTTGGAGCACACAAGTCTGTATGGTGTCAAAGTGAGATGAGACAAGTTCAGCAAAATCGACTGAGGAGGCATATCGACCACTTGTGACTCAGGAAGTCTCTTAAGGTGAAAATAGTACAAGGCTGAGAGAGATACCTCAGGAAAACACATCACAACTCTACATACCCCTTTGTACTTCTCCTTGGATATCTACTTCAAACTCACAGCCAGCAAAAACTTGGATCTTGCACAGTTTGGTTATGAGAGTCTAGTGAATGGTTGATATTTCAACACATGGAATGAAAAAACCAAGCTGTTAAATGCCATCCAGCATCTACTGACAAATACTGGTTTTGAATGAGCCCTTCCCAAAACAAGGTTGAACACTGAAGAGGTATCAATAATCTTCTCTGAACTTCCTCTTTATTCACCTGGTAGTGTGAGAACCCCTTTGGAATAAAAGGGCTCTGATCCTCTAGGACTTCTGCCAGAGAGATGGTAAACAATATTTGCATTGTCAAAGGTAAGCAGATTGAACAGTGCATTGTTGGGTCAATGCCAGAGCACATACTCTTGCAAGCCAAAATTGCACCCTGTGAAACAGTCTGTAATAGCTCCAAAATAAAACTTCCCATGCCCAAGAAAACATCTAAATCCTAACATCTTCCACCAGCTGCTGTTCACTTTTCTCTTCGTTTCACAGACAGGCAAAACTGTCTTAACAGGGTGAGCTTTCTACAGGAGCTGAATTAAAGGCAGAATCTGGACAGTTAGGGTTATAAATTAGAGAAAGTCAGACCAGACATAAGCTATGTTTTCTGTGTCAGAGAAAAGTGATTAGGTATTGAAACAATAAACTTAGGTATATTTGTCATTGAATGCAAAAAATCTATCAATTGATGGATGTCTTTTCCTAATATAGCAGAAATTATTGACCAAGGCTTGGAAGTCCTTTGGTTTACTTAACAGTGATGGTTAGACAAAATCATATTAATTCTATCTGACTGGAAACTGTGTTACTGGGGAAATTATGTATCTGTCCATTCATTATGAAGAGATGATAAATTCTTTAATAATGTACTGGACTTTACTGGCAGAGTTTACTTTCTCAGCAGCTTAGTGCTGTGTGATTCATAACCAATACTGATAACACATTAATATTTTACCTATTGCTGAGCAGTGTTTGCACAGAGTCAAGGCCTTCTCTGTTCCTGATCTAGCATCCACATCCCCAGTAATAATTTGGGGGGATAGAGGCAGACAGATGACCCTAAATAACCAAGGAGATATTCCATGCCATAAAGTGCCATACTTAACAAGAAGGGAAAAGAGGGGAATGGTTATGTTAGCTATTTTTTGCCCAAGAAGTGGATAGGCATTGATCAGTCAATGGAAGATGATGAGTTAATTGTTTCTTTTCTTTGTCTTCTTTCACTTACCCATTGCTATTTTTTTTTTAATTAATTATTCTTTTTAGTTTTTATCTCAACCCACAAGTTTTCTCGCTTTTACTCTTCCTTTCCCTTCCCTCATCTCACTGGGAGGGTAGAAGTGGGCAAACAGCTGTGTGGTGCTTTGCTGCTTGCAAGGGTTAGGCCACAACAAAGCGAATGAGTATTAAATTCACATGAAGAATACATTGTAGAAAACAGTGCAGGAAAGTCCTGGGCTTGTAGCTTACCTAAAATAGGCAGGAATCCTTGATTTCTCCACTAGAAGCCTGTGAAAATTACAGAAACTTTTGTTTTTAATTCCAAGATCTCAGAAATCTTAACATCCATCAACGATGATCCACAGCCAAAACTATTGTACAAAAGAGTACTCGATGTAGGCCCATTTACACAGGAAGAACCACTTCTGAGGCTCAGAGCATTAAAGAGCATGATGGATATGATGCAAATCACCTTTTCCCTGCTGAATAGAGTTAGGTTAATCTATGCTCTGAAGTAGTCAGGCAGTTGATATTGCTGATCCTTGTTGATTCTTTCCAATTGGAACTGTTCTATCACTGAAGACAATGAGGACTGAAGATCACAGCTCAAGAGCGTGTGTAGCAGCAGTAATCTATGAGATAGGATGACAGCTAGAGAAAGGGAGATTTTGCCTTAATTAAGACTAAGTTGGACTGCAACTTTTTACCAGGTGGCTGTGGCTTTATCTACACAAGTAACCGGAAAATTTAAACAAGTCCCTCATACAAACAAGTATAGGGAGAGAGAGGCTTGAAGAGCTTCACCGGGGCCATGAAGCTGGAGCAGGTCAATGTAAAAGCCAGTTCAGAGAGAAAGACCCATGAAAGTAATTTGATTTGTGTTTGATTTTGGCTACTTCCTACTTCGTGTGGAAAGCAATATAAATATAAATTAACATCAAACTAATGGGATTTAAACCTTGGCCTTCAACAAGTGCTTGAATGGAACAAAGAGATGACAAAATTTACTTTTTAAAACTAAAGGATTAAGAGGTCCAGAGAGATCATTAAGTTAAACTATGCATGACTTAATGGCTATATCAGTTCTAGGAACTTACTCTATGATGTCCCTAAGCAGAAGAAAACCAGCCCAGGAAGGTCAGAACAGCTGGAGAAAAAAGAAGCCTAAGAACTTAAGGCTTTTGACAGCAGGCCTTTAACAGACCTTACAGAAAGAACTCACTGCTCTGAATGAAAAACTTCACTCAGCAAAAGGTGAACGACTTTCAGGAGACAGGACAGACTGATAGAAACCTAAGATGAGGGAAAAGAGGGAATCTTTTCTCATGGAATATAGAGTGATCATAGGAAGGGTAGGATGCTACAGGACGCTGTCCAGAGCGTCTATTTCTAAACAGACAAAGCCCAGTCTGAAGGCGAGTAAGGACCATGAAAGACTATGAGCTCCTTCAGTGTTACTAGTAGAGCCTCAACACAATGCCTGTATGGGAGAGGCAGCTGAGTTGCCTAAACACAGCACAGCTTCCTGTTTCCTGTGTCCCTAATTATCCTCTCAAACACTTAACTGTTGGAGCTTTCAGACTGCTATAAACTCCACAGTCATGAGATAAAGTGGGAGCACTGAGGGTGTGAAGAGCAAGTGCAGGAGGGTAGGACACACAGTTCTCCACCATCCTCATCACACCAGGAGCTCAAACTTAAATACAAAATGAGACAAGTGTTGTAAATGTTATTACAATTGATAGGAAAGCATGGACCCCTTGATGCCCTAACAGTCCTAGCTTAGCCATAAATAGCCTCAACTTTGTGTTGAGTGCATTATCCCATTCAACTCCATCTGCCCATTTTTATCCTTGCAGCTAGGCAGGAAGCTTGTTGGCACAAGTATATGTTTAGTCACTTTTAAAACAGATTTCTGTGCTTAGAAGGTTGTCTATCTTGGCAAGTCTATTAACACACACTACCTTTTCTTACAGACCTTGCATTACTTAAATCCTTAGACTATAATATTAATTCATACCTCTATATAAAGGTTTTTCAACCCTTGAGAGGAGTTACCTTAGTAAAATCATAAAAATGAACAGCCCTATTGTATCAATCACTCTTAGAATCAGAGAAAAAAAATCATTTAGGTTGGAAAAGACCTTTAAGATCAGAGTCCACCCTAGCACTCCCAAGACCAACACTAATCCATGTCCCCTAATGTCTTCACATATGATTACAATTCATTCCTAGCTATGAGGCAGTAGGCATTCCTCATTCCTAGCTATGAGGAAGCATTCTTTGTCCTGAAATTTGGGGTTTCATTTATGTTGATTCATGCCCAGTTTCTGGATGAGGAACAAATACATGCACCATTAGAAATCAAACCCCTAAAGTTGAATTTGAACAGGCCCTTTGGTGCTGGTGTTAGCTCCAAGTACTTACTCTTAATGTGAACACTTTCATATAATCTCCTTCTGTTGTTATTACTTGGCTGAGTTTCAGAAGTGGAGCAGCCACTTAGCAAATGAGATATTTCTAAATTGAAAGACAGGGGGGAGCAAAGAATTTGTTATCAGAGACAGGCCTGCACTGCCTTGGCGATTAAAAAGCTAATGACCCCATAACTGGAGCCAAAAGTCTTTATTGTCCTCTCCTACTATAAATTAGCCGAGCCGAATTCAGTCCAACTAATTATTATGCCTGCAACCTACAGCAGAGCATGCCTTATGAAATTGCTGGTCAGAAGAGGTAATCAGTCACTCTTTAGAGCCTCACATTGGAGCTTGGAGATGGACTTTGCAAATCTTCCTTTCAACCACGTCAAACCCCAGAAAGCCTGGGCTTTATCCTGGGCTGCATCAAACGGAGTGTGACCAGCAGGTCAAAGGACATGATCCTGCCCAGTGTGTGCAGTTCTGGTGTCCTCAACATAAAAAGGACATGGAACTGTTGGAACAAGTCCAGAGGAGGGCCATGAGGATGATCATGGGACTGGAGCACCTCCCATATGAAGATAGGATGAGGAAGTTGGGGCTGTTGAGCCTGGGGAAGAGAAGGCTGTGTGGAGATCTCAGAGCAGCCTTCCAGTATCTGAAGGGGCCCTATAGGGATGCTGGGGATGGACTCTTCATTAGGGACTGTAGTGAGAGGACGAGGAATAATGGGTTTAAACTTAAACAGGGGAAGTTTAGATTGGATATGAGGAAGAAATTCTTTACAGTTAGGGTGGTGAGACACTGGAATGTGTTGCCCAGGGAAGCTGTGAATGTTCCTTCCCTGGCAGTGCTCAAGGCCAGTTTGGACAGAGCCTTGGGTGACATGGTTTATTGTGAGGAGTATCTGCCCATGGCAGGGGGTTTGGAACGGGATGATCTCAAGGTTTTTCCAACCCTGGCTATTTTATGATTCTGTGATTCTATGAACATATATATCTGGGTCAGCAGGCAGGTCCTGGATAAAGTCTGTTGTCATTATGGAAGCATTAGAAAGAAGGATTAGGTTCAACAGGGGATGTGAGATGCAAAATGATGCTAGGAATGCAGACAGTAACAAGCAGAGGAATCAGAGGAATCTTTGCTGAGACTGTGTCAGAATCATTTAAGCCTTCAGCCTGAATTGTCCACTCCTTACCAACATTTCTAACTATAAATATCACCCAATCAATTTATTCTCAGCCATCTATTTAGCCATTCTTCAGTGCTGCTCTCATCTTCAATTCAGCTACATGCGACACCTGAAACCACCCTCCAACAAACATGCATCAGCCAAAAAACACATTTCAAAGGGTTCCCCACTTCTGAGAAAGCCCAGCTAGCTCTGCTTCAGCCTTTCTGATATGAAATTTTGCCCACAGATCTTCCTTGATGTGGATATCAGACACTGACCTTGTAGGGGTGGCTTTCAGATAGAAGCGTTTTTTCCAGTTTCACCGTACACTGCAATTCCTGTTTTGGAAGTGAATTTTTCCATTAAAGTACTTCACAATTCCTTTCAACAGGCATACATCTATCCATCAAAATAAGAACCTTCACATCTTTCTGAAAATCTACCTCTCACTCCCACAAATAAAGCATTGCCAAAGCCAAATCTCCACATTTCCCCCCAGGGCCTTGGCTTTTCAGTATTACTCTTTTGTTTTTTAATCAAATTTATAAGTGCCAATTGTAACAGCTTTGTCAAAATATCTGCAAGAGGAAAAGGGGAGATGTGCAGTAAAAGTAGATCTTTGCTATCAACACCATTCCTTCAATCCATTCCTGTAAGATCTTTTTACTATCTCATAGTACTCTAGTGAAATACTTCCTGAGAAAATGGACTTCAGTGAGTTCAGAAAAGCATTACTGGGTGGAAAACAAATTTTGTAGTGACTTACACAGTGGTACCAAATGTGCCAGTCCAGAGCCCAATGAGCTGTTGTGAAAATCCCTTAAAGACTGTACTGACCAGTGTCCAGAGCTCCAATTTTAGGGAAAACCACCATGGTTCACTCATACCCTTGACCTCAGCTTCAGCCTAGAGATGTAGGTGAGAGCAATCTCTGTTTTCTTCATTTCACAAACTCAAGGAGTGACCTAACTGTCACCTCTTAGTGCTCACTTGAACATGCAAGCAATTCACCACTCATACTCTTACCCTCTATCAGAGGTTCCGAGTAACCCAGAGAAAGAAATATGCTTCACATTAATTAAATCCACATCTGCTACAGCAAATATTGCTGCTGATAGCACTGCAGAGAAATTATATAAGAGGACCCCAGGCCATTAGAGAGAAATTCACTTGATTTCCTTCCAGTGCTGCTGACTCAGAGCTGTCTCCCCTGCTCTTGATCTCTATCTCTTTGGCTTGCTCTCTTGACCCCATCACTTCAGGCTTTTTGAAGGGCTCATTTTCAGCCAAGTTCTCTCCTTCTTATTCAATGCCTGTCATATTCATACCTGTCTCCCAAGTACAGCAAGAACATGCTTTTCACTCCCCATCTTTGAAACCATGGCTCCCTCTCCATGCATTCAAACTTTGATGGCACAGTCTGTTTTACAAATTTGGTGGCCTTAATACCCTGTTTCATTGGGTTGAGATGTGTTAGTACATAAAACCAGAGCCATGACATGGACTGAAATGTTAACTACAATTATTCACGGGCTGTAGGTGTTAGCACACATTCCTGGTGTAATTAGAATGTCGATTAGTAGCCTTTCAGACAATTGCCAAGGACAATTCCCTGAGGCAACTTGGGATGAGGGAAGGTAAAAAGGAGTTGTGTGGATTCAAGGGGCACCTCACTATTTGACCTCTATGTTGGAGTCCAATGCTTAGCCTGCTTTATTTAGCAGCGCAGCAGCACCAGCACCGTAGTTTCTTCTATTTCCATTGAAAACTATCTTGATATCTTTACAGTAAATCCATTAGCTGCTGGATGTGATCTTATTCACCTGTTGTGACAAAGTACTCTTCCTTTTCTTCTGCTGTTGCAACATTAAACAACTAAATGAGGGATCATGCAATTCCCTTATCTTCTTAACCATTGGCCAGGTCCTCCCAGGACCTGCCCTCAGTTCATCCCTTTTGCAAACATGGGCTTTCCTTTGATGACAAACACTCACTCAGCATTTGTTTGTGTCTCCCAGACCTGGCAATTCCCAAAAGCTCCACTGGCCTCTGCCCAATTTTTTGTTCACATCTCATGCAGGCCATCCAGCAGCCAACAAGAGGTTCACTCATCCTTCATATCTGGCCAATCCATTTCCATCCTTGTGCATCAAGAACAGAGAACTCCAGTACAATTTTCGGTAGGATTTTCCAACAGGAGAGTATATATAAAAAAATTAATTAAAATAATCAGATCTCTCAACTGTTTTCTTCATCCTTCTCTCATCATCAGTTAACATATCCATCTATGATGTTTACTGCAGCTTAGGCAGGAGCTGGATACACCAGTTGATTAGAATCAAAGACAGTTCAATGCATGAATTTATCATTGGTGCCTTGATGGCCTTTTCCTCCCTTAAAGATATCTGTTAACTGACTACCTTTTTTCTCCAACAGCCAAAGTGCAACATCCTCTCTGTTCTTTCAATGAGGCATAAATTCATTTATTTATTCTTTTTTTTTGCAGCATCTGGCAACATGGATCTTGCATCTCAAGCTTTTGACCAGCTTTTCTCCATCACCACAGCAGCCTTTGGCTCTTTGCAAGGTCTTCATTCTACTTTGTTTGGTCTGACTGTTTAGGAAACGAAACATCTCTCCTGCCTAAAGCTCAGTATTTGTCACCCAAGCTCTTTCATGACTTATTGCCTGCATCACCTTTTATCACCTCCTTCCCACAACCTTCTCAAACAGAACAGAGCCTGCTTCTCCTCCTTCTTGGTCCTTTCCTGAATCACTCATCATATTCCACACACATTTCATAAACATTGTTAATATTCTAATCTGAACCTGATTTGATTAAAAAACAAATCCAGACACACGGCAGACTTGATAACTTTGTGTCAAAGGAGGACCATGTTTTTTTTAAAGTAAATACATGTTCACATTCCTAAGCAAACACCCTGAAACTCAAAGTATTTTGTCCTTCAGAGATGTCTCATCTGCATTATCAGCAAACTCATAGAAACATTTTCTAGGGTCTTTTCAAAATGAAAAGACAGGCTTTTGTCCTTCCTATACTGCTCCTTATATCTCATAAGCTGCACACCCTGACTTTTCATGTCATGTTCCTGTTTGGTTTTATTTCATATTATACCAACATTGATTTGACACTGCAATGATTGTTGGTGAAACTATGGAGTTAAGATAATTAATTAGAAAGTACTAAGTGATGCTCAATATATTAAGTGACAGGGAATTAAGACACTTTCTAGTGCTGTTTCAGAAACAGATATAGTAGGCAGAATGCAGACTAGTACTCTCACATCGTCTCAGAGGGCTTATATGATTTTAATTCTTCCCAGCACTGCTCTTGCTCTTCATGGAAGTGAAAGTTTCTTCTATGATAAATTCACCACTAAGTTTATATTCTGCTATTACTTAGTTATATTCAAAAAGTAATTAAAAAAGACGTTAGCTATATTGGCACTAGTAACTATTGAAGGTATGTTAGCCTTGGTACTACAGTTACCTGAGTATATATCTCAACAAAGGGACATAAAATAATGTATGAGATACTTCAATTCTGACATACATGTATAAGTCTCTATTTCAGAGAAGGCAAGCAATTATTCTATAAAAAAATCAGCTTCTCAACCATCACAAATCCTCTGCTCTTCTGTCCACATTTACTTTACCTTAGACATCCTACCCTTGAAGAAATATCCACAATAATAGCAACAAAACGTGCCCCTTTTAGTTGTTTAAGCAGCAGTCATTATACTGGCTATTTAGGCAAAACCAAAAAGCCATGGTCCCATACAGCAAAGCTGCTTTAGAGAGGTCAGCTAAAAAGAACACAGTTCAATGCATTACAGTTTCATTTCTGGGAACTGCAGGAACTGTTCGTACCAAAACTAAGTGTTAAAATATCTTAACAAGACACTGGAGGGTACAGCATAGATTAGAACATACAAGTGGACTGCAACTACAGACACATCTACTTGAACCTCTGCAAACTGCAAAGGAGGAATCACCCCTTGAAAGTGCCAGGAAATCTGCATGCTTGTGGCACATGACATCATCTGACTAGAGTGGTCTTTTCTTAGTCTTTAAGACACTATATTCATCTCCTAAAAATACAGTTATTCCCCAGGTTTTATACCTATTTTCAGTCTTTGTGGATGACAGTGGTGCAGTAACATCTTCAGCAAGGACAACCTGTCAGGCACACACCCACAACTATTCTAATTTGGGTGTCATGAAGAGCTGCATCAAAATCTGTGTCTATTTTAAAGATGCATAGTCCCCCCACCCACCCCTCCTAGATGCATTCCTTCATCATGCCCTTGTTCCTGCTGTGATCCAGTCTTTTAAGTCATATGGCACAACCCAGTGAAGTCTGTCTAATGCTGTGCTGCATCTCCTTCCCAAACCAATGCTGCTTGACATGAGGATTTGAGGGTTGCTTAAAACTTTATAAGTAAATACATAAAAATCATCAGGTGTCCTTCCTCTCCAGTGAATAAACCTGCTCCTCACATGTTGGTTTAGGTATCACTTGGGGACAAGCACAGCTAGCTTGTAATGCTGCAAAGAGGCTGACAGTAATGAAGTTGGACATTCCCTTTGAACAAACTTGGCTTCTGGCATGTATTCTGATTTAAGACAGCACCAAGAGGACAGCTCAGACAAAATGTCTTGAAATTCAGTGCCCATGGCCCTGCCGTTGCCATGCTGCAGTGTGTAGCAGAGAATGGTGACAGTTCAAATAGCTGGCTGGCAGATAAATTCACAATACATTAATATTTTGTTAGAATCTTGCCAACTGTGTCTCTGGTCTCAGTGGGAACCAACCAACTGCTTCAGCTACATTTGGATGGGACAGCTGCTTCATCAAAATACCCCATCTGTGGATGGTTTTGCACAGTATACAACATAATAACAGCCTCCTTCACCCCTTTCCAAATGAATTTTTCATGATGGAAAAGTCTAAGTTTGATCTGCATTTGTTCAGTTCACAAGAGAATAATTTTAATTTTCTCAACATTCAGCACAGAGATCATAAACTTTGTTCATAAATCTTAGGGCAGCACCAGCAAGACCTGTCTCACTCCTTCATTCTGCCTCCAGAAGTATGTAGGGATTTACGCATTTGAAGGTACTAGTCCAGCCACCATTGTCCACCCTGGCAAAAGCTGCAAGGCAGCCCCTGAAGTTTGAATTATCTCATCTTGATTAGTTTCATAGGTCTCTAGCTGTGGAAAGACTGCTGCTTCCCTGAAGGAAGCTCCTGATATTTCCTCATATTTATGTGGAATCAGACACAGGAAAGACAGCTAGAGCTTCAATGAGGAAGAACTGCCTTCTGACTCCCTTGGAAAAGTAATACAACCTGGATGTATATTAATTCCTCAGCTCTCTGTTATATATAAACTCTACTTCCAATTCCACAAATCTGGATCCTCCACTCTTGTTAAGATTTTGTTGACTCAGAGCAGAGATGAACAAGATTTGAATTTTAGCCCAACGTGGTAGCATTAAGCCTCTTTTGACAACCAAGCAGGCTGGTGCAAAGCCACAAAATTTGGTGTTCAACTCTGACATGCAGACATAGAATTACAGATGATGAAACATCTGTTTCCCACTGTGCAAATGATGTTCCTGCCGTTGGTTGCTTTGGAGTAGATATCAGCTGCTCTCTGCAAACCAAGCATCCCACTGTTAACAGCTCTGTAGCAATCCTCTTCTTCCTCTAACTCATGCTGCACTAGACATAGTTTTCTAGACTTAAAACAGGCAGAGGAATAGTCAAGAATCAGGCAGTAAGCTACTGCTCATTTTAGAGTCCAGGGATCAGAAATGAAAGTTAAAGGAAAGTTAAGATTATGAAGAGAAAAGAAACAAAACGAAGAAGAAGGATTAGGGTGCAAATGGGCTGCTATTTTGCCAGGCACCTTGCACTATGACCCCCTTCCTACCTAATGCATGTTAAACTGAAAACAGAGGAAGGGGAAAGAAACACATATTCAGAGAAAAGTCTTCAGATGGAGACAAGTTCTGCTTGGTTTTTATACACTGTAACTTCAGAGAACAAATCAGATCTCATTTTAGACAGTCAATACAATAACAGAACATAAATCTATGCCAGCAAAGCAGTAATGATTAATGCACACAGCTATCAGATCTGTAATTCAAAGAGCATTTTAGCTTGTCAAGAAGACAGTATGGGAGAGAGGAGAGAGTTGGACATTACCTTTTCAACTGGAATCTAACCCTGAACCCAATAAGGTCTGATCTCAAACAGAAATGAGCAGAACTCAAATGGATCAGGTTATTATAGATACATCCCTAAATCAGCCTGCTAGCAGATCAGCAAATCGATCATAATAAGAATGGACTATAATGAAGTCTACATACACAAAAGGATAAAGCAAATTAGACTTCACTGACCAGATATTGTCTTCTCCACCTGAAGTTGTAGCAGGCTGTAAATCTGTCCATAACCAATTCTTAAATACTTTACTGAAAAACCTGATCAGCCTGGAGGTACATGCAGTAAAGAGAGGCTTGTCCATTATAGTTTATAAGTGCTCAGTTATTCCTTATTTCCTGATGGTTCTGATTGATTTTGGCTGAAGAATTTGGCTGTTTGTGATCCAGGACCCAGCTTGGTGCAAACAACTGAAAAACCCTGCTTCTGCTTTACTAATAAGACTGCTGTTGGGAGCTGGTGGTGAACATGTCCATGTACATGGTGAGAGCAGCCAAGAGTTAAAACCATGCAAGACCAGAAAAGTGAAAACAAGGACAGAAACTTAATAGCAAAGATCTATTAGTTAGCAGTTCCAGCATTTAAGAACTAAAAATATTGACACAGAAAAGGTATAAGACCCTAATTAAGAAGACAGGCAATCAGAAGTTGTTAGCTCAGCAGCATCAAGGATTAACCTGTTCCAGGGAACAATGGATATGAGTCCTTCCAGGTCTGATTGATGAGTACCTTACCAACAGAAAAACTGTGGTGAGCATCTTAATGCTTAACCTGCTAGCTCATTATACTTGGAGATCTACTGTATGTATTAGTCAGGAAAGAATTGCTGTATACTCTTTAAGGCATCTATATCCTGCTCAGAGAGTCTCTATGCACATATTGAAATTGAGTCAAGTATGCTAGAAAAGGAGAGTTATTGTCCAGCCAGAATTGTCCACACAACCAAGTTTTTATAGCAGACTAAGAAGCCTTCTCCTCTCTGTGCCTTCTCCCACTTGCTGTCACCCTCTTCTATGCTCTAACCAAGAGGTAGGCTAAAACAAAACTTTGTC
>JAOEHX010067160.1:0-19470 GCA_025448015.1 Bolborhynchus lineola | reverse complement strand
TGAAGCAAGCCAAAAGGAGAAATGTGTCAAGGCAGCAATCAATTCTGAACCACTGCTTCAGTACTTCTTCCACCCATTACAACTCATACTACTGCACAGGTATGGTTTAAAAGGGGCAGATATCCCTTAACCAAAAGGATCGTTGAGCAGTAAATAATATTCCTTGGTTCCAACATAACTCGACACCCTCAAACACTTTGAGAGATCGAATCTAAATGATTTGTTGCTGCATCTCTCAAAAATCTGAGGAAAAAGAAAAAGCCCACAAATCAGGCAGTTATAGAAAAAAATCACTACGATGAAAACTGAAAGAAATAAATAACACCTATAAATATCACAGTGAGCAAAACATCACAGAAGCACATAACTAAAAGGTGCTGAGATGTTAAATGGTTTAATCACCTCTGTAACATCAGTAGTATTGAAACTCAGTTATCAAAAATTACAAAAAAGTACAAATCGTGTTTCTTTTTATACCAAAATAAAAGCACAGAAGCCCAATACAAAGAAAAAAAAATCTTTTTAAATCAAGATTTATAGATTGCCACCTTGCTTTTGATTTATCTCTATTCTCCAGTCAACATGCTGCATCACTGGAAGACCAGAACATTAAAAGCACAAAACAACGTCATCTCCTACTACAGAATAAATTGTGAAGTAAAAAAATCAAAGAAGTTGTTAAAAATGAATTAGCTTTGGCTGAGTTCATTGTATGGATGGAAAATATTTATTGCCTCACACCATTCCCACCGAGGGACCGTATCTGGCACCAACTGGTTAAAAAAAAAATATTAAGAAAAGTATTTTCAGCAGAAGAAACAAGATTGTTCAATATTTTCTTTCTGATTAAGGTAGGAACAGTCTCTTGAGCAGAGGGAGCGCAAAACAGATGTGTTTAAATCACACTGCTCAGATATGAATCCTACCCTCAGTCAATTCTAGTGTCAATTTAACAATATATATATGGCTATTTCATTTTTATTTTGTTTCATATTTCATTTTATGCAGGAAACACACTATATCATTTTTAAGGGCCAGTCATCTTGGAAGCCTCCTTTTTCAGGCAGAGTGCTCAGCAGCTTCTTGGCTCCAGTTGGAAACACTTTAGATGTGATCCCACAGCCACTATGACCACTACAAAGCATAAGGCACCGAAGTTTTCTGTCGCGATGCTCAAACTCATGGGCTAAGCATCACTTTGAGATATCTCCCAGCTCCAGTTCTTCCCCAGAGTAGTCACTGCACTCAGAAAGCCCAGATGTTTTCTAGTTTAGACACAAGTGACTCCTGCTGCAGGTATCATCTCCCAGCCTAGACTTACAGACAAGAGTGTGTTTTCAGTGCTCAGCACAAACTTGGCAGACAGTCCATCATCAACCACCATCCAAACAGTCACTTATACTTCTAAAGTTTAGTGTATTTGGATTAACAAAAGCTGCATTTTTAACCTTCACATCTGTAAATAAAGAAATCTTGCAATCTGTTCTGCTAAAAATACCATTTCAAGTGACACAGACTTACTATTTTGAGGGGAATTAAGTGAAATATTAACAAATATGGCAGTGTACCTACTCTCAGGCTTAATCTAAGGAAGGATTACAAAGTTCAGCAAAGGTCCCAGATCTCCCGCTGCAGACATTTGTGGTTCCCAAGGTAAGACCAGAGGGAACGATACAGTCATCTATTCTGAGCTACTCCACGATATTAGATCCTTTCAATTAGTGCATCAGAGAAAATCCTTCTTCCTTAGTGTGGTCCTATCTGTGTTCTTTAAACTGCCATTGAACTAGGTCAAATATCATCTAAGAGTTATGATACTGACCCTTTTTAAGATGCCATCTGGGCCACCTGAACCTTGTGTTTCATACAAAGAGCTTTATCAAATAAATGTCCCCAAGCCTCTCCTCCCAAATTGGTGGCGGTTTTCAGGAACAATAGAAATCATCATATTCAAGCAAAGATATAAGAGTTAAGATTTATTGTCACAGCATCACGCCCTGTCTTTAATCAAAACACTATCCACTTTACTAAAGAACAAGACTTCTGATTTTCAAATCTGAGAGCCCAGCATCTCCCACAACAGCCAGAACAACCCTTAATGCCTGTGGTGACTCTCTCCCTCATTGCTGTACGGAGTCTGGGTGCCAAATGAAACAAAGGGTGACAGCCTCTGAAATCAGTTCAGAATTCATGAAAGAGAAGAGCATGCTTTTGTGGTGTTTTTATGTTTGCTTTTCTGAGAGCTTTCAATAAAAGCTTCAGGTGTTTTGATAAAATCATCTTAAAAAAAACAAACAGCATTCCAGAATAAATGCTCATTTTTAGGAAGAAAAACAAAAAAAGTAATTGTGTAACATTTTTTACCTTGAACTTTCTACTTACAGCTATAAGGGTTCCCTGACATCTAGATAGGTCCTGTGAATGGACAGAGAAAATAGCAATCTGTTTCAAGGGTTCGTATGAAGCATTACTCCCAGATGTTGGATCACTAATGTAAGTGCATTAGGTTTTAGGAAACAAGGTTTTGTTACCATGAGGGGAGGGCAGAAGACCCCAGAAATTGCCCCCATGTCAGACAGCAATGCTTCCAGCCATCTCCATGACAGCCCCAACACTGGACAATGCTGAATCCATAGAGAGGTTGATAGTTCCTCTGTGATGATGTATTTAAGAAAGGGTAAAAAATGCTCTGCAGCAGCTGTTAAGTGTGAGGCTAGAATATGTGAGAGGAATGCATCTGCAGACCCCAAGGTCAGTGAAGGAGGAGGGGAAGAAGTTAAGTAAATGCTTAGCACATGTTACATAGTTCAAATAATGTAAGCTAAACAAAAGCAGCCAATAGGAAAATACATTATATGTGCAGTTGTGTGTTTAATACACAGAATGGGGACCTGCAGTACGTCTCTTGCCCAGCAGCTGCTGTGCAGTTGCACATCACAGTGCCTTGGTTAACCATGGATACACAGGCTTGCTATTTACTGAATAAATAAGCTGATGACACAAATCTGCTGTTGAAATCTAGTTATATAGTTAAAGGCAATTGAGTCAGGTCCTCAGTAAGAAGGTCCAAGTGTCAAGCCAGATGTCATGGTGGAAGCCTGTGACACAGGAAAGATTCAAACTCCAATTTTCTGAGTGCACAGGCTTTTCCATACAGCACTGGACTATTTTTCCTATGAAAATCACCAGAAGGTAGAAAATCAGCAGTGGGCATGAGAACAGAGAAGATTCGATTGTGTGGTTGGCATGCAGTGTTACAACTGAAATGCCTGCATTTTCTTTTTCCTTTTGGCTTTGTATTTCTTTTGTTCTCCCCCTTTTTCATGCGCATCATTGCAGAGGAACTGGTGACAGTCACTGCTTCAGATGTGGGACTTTATCACAGCAGGATTAACTAAATCATAAAGGCAGAGCCCATACAGCTTCAGCCGCCTTCCTTTTCCCATCCCAGAGGCAGATGGCAATAACAAGTGAAATTTCTCATATTGTTAAAGCTTCTGCTTTTTCACCTGCGAGACAGGTTTTTGCTTTAGTTTGAGGGAACTGATTTCATAATTACAGGGGAAAAAATGAATAAGCTCAACCTCAAAGGTAACTAATATGCTCTGTAAGTGTGAAAAGCGGGGATTTTTTCTCTTTTTTAATTAAAGTTGTCAAGAACTGGTTGTGTTTTGCATATAGCCTTGTTCTAAGGCAAGGCTATGTGCATGTAGGCTATTAGCACTAATTCTTGCAATATAAATGGGATGATACAATCCCATGCTGGATATGCTTTTATCCCACACACAGGTGGGGCATTCCCAAGATAAAGGGATATGTTATGTTTGTGCATGAAACATTTCTGAATTTCAGGCTATCACTGGATTATTGCCTGTGGCACTGAGCATGATGCAGCCAGCACTAATTTTCTCTAGATCTTTGAGGCACAGCAGAAAAGGAACCTCTGCCAGAACAACTGTGCAAGAAGAACTTGGACATAGGAATTCTATCACAAGATTTCTTCTTGCAAAGATGCTTCTTGAGAATGGTAGAGTAAATCACAAGCAAGCTGTTAGCCTGACGATGAGATTAAACTCACTGTTACTTCACTAATAATGCATCCTACAGCTGAAAGACATTAAATAGGCCCCACAAAAAAGAAAAAGCCATTTTTAATTCCGATGCAGATAGGGAAAGATAAGGTTCTTACTACTTTAAGATGCAATGCATTGAACAGGCATGGAAAACTGTGTCCTCCTTGTGGCTGCTGTGGCGAATCTAAGTTTCTTCCAAACAAACTACTTTCATCTCAGGCAGCTCTTGGACTGTACAAGCAAGCTGTTGCAAGTTGAACCCCAACGTGGACAGCGAGTACTTCACTCCCAACCTCCTCTTGTGATGTTCATCCTGCTCCAAGTGAGCTTCTGAGGCTTCTCTAAGTTCAGCCCAAAAAGTCATAAATTTCACTAACAGGAAAACACTGTTCTGAAGAAAGTGCATGGGGAAAAGTCATTCCAGGTAACTTCATGAGACAGATAAGCTCTTAAAAAGCCATTTAGCCAGCATTTTCCTTTGTCTTTGAACTTTGCACAATAACGTCGTAAGGGGAATGTTGTGACAGTACCAATGACTTCCTCCTACTGAACTACTTAACAAAAAACACAGGGATCAAGATTTTAGGACTCTTTCTGATGTGCTCTGGTACTGAACCATGAACTGTTTCCTTCCTCCTCACAGACATAACAAAACCTTTTCCTTACTGCTAAATGTGAGTTAGCACAACTCAAATGGATTTGAATTGTGGATGACTGACAATAGGCTATTAAGTCTTCTCAGCCATTCTGCATTCTCACCCCCTCCATTTTTTTTTCTCTAGAGAAACTGAAGGATGCCCCACATGATCTATTGAAATTTAATAGCTCAAAATAAATGGCCAAAGGCAATCTCCATCTTTCTAGTTATTTTTTTCCACTAGTATATTGGTTAATAATGAATTTTCTTTTACTGTACATCATATTGATTACATATTAGATCTTCATAGCAATAATGAAAATGTAGACACCATCATCCATTATTGAGGCATTATTTCATTAGTATGAAATGTCTGGAACAGATCAGATAGCCATGTCAAGCTAGTATAAAGCTGATGCTATTAAAAAAAGCGCTGTTCAGTTGCTTTACTGATGCCATTATCACAATGACAAATTTCATGTAGAAGACTGTCTATCGCATAGGAATTTGTTCATAGCCCTATGTAGAACCAAGATTTAAGCTTTTGACTTGTTTTTCCACCATGATAAGTCTATAGCAATTATTTCTATATAAATGCAGGTTGAGTCTCCTTCTGCTCACCAAGTGTTGATCTAGTTGTGAGCTTCCATCCAGCTGATCTCCAGGTCATGTGGCTGGACAGGGATGTACTCACTTTGAGAGCTATTCCTCTACTCTCTGCACATAGAATCTTTCTGATGCATGATACTTCCTGTGCTTACTTAAGTGTCAGTGAAGTGATTATGCGGATCCAGAATCTGCTAGTGAGTAATAATTGAGCCTAGATGTTTTGTCCAAATCCTACAGATTAAAATTGCCAAAGTGCAGAAGCTAGACAGTCTGAAATGTAAACTACTGGACCTTTGATGCCCTTCTACACAATATGCAAATCAGCCTCATGCTTTATAATAAAGTCATCCTTTCATGACAGACTCATTGCCTTTTCTTTCACATCTTTTCACATCACTAACTGTTAGCACTGATGAAACCTGTAGTTTAGCTTCATTTAGCAATTGTTCTCTTAAAATCCAAAAGAACTTTGCAGTACTGCTATTACTCACTTGCCATTTTCTTTTGGGGCCTGATAATTTGCTACTTTTCTTAAATTAACCCACTGCAGAAACAGAGGTCTGAAGTGAAAACTCTGTTGTCATGTAGCATCTTTAATCCTAATTGTTACAGAAGAGTCTTTCCAATGTAGCCTCTAAAAAATGAGTCCAGATAGAAAAAAAAAACCAAAACAGTATAACTCATCTCTGTGAATTTTTAACACTTCAGATTGACAACTCTGAAAGAAGAGCATTTGATTGCAACTGCTTCTAAACAAAAATCCCACAGTCAAACACAGGTACCTCTGCTTTCACTGATTTGTATCCCTTTTTAATGTGTTTATGTTCATCTTTCACTAGCTGATCTTAAGATTCAATGAGCTCTTAAGAACCACTGTCCTATATCACTACTTGCTGTTATAAGAAATCCCTCTCCAGCATTCTTCTAGGCCCTTTTAGGTACTGGAAGGCTGATATAAAGAAAAATATTTCTCACAGAGATTCATCTATGTTTTATAACTCCATGTGGCACACATCACTGAAATATTTCTACATCCCAGATGGGAAAACAACCCTCCTAGTCAAGCATTTCCAGGTTTTTAGAGTAAATATACTTGTTACTCCATTATTCCCATCAGTCTTAGGGCCATCCATTCCAATTCCTCCCATCATCTCTGCCTCAGCAGGTTCATCTCCTGATCAAAGTCCTCTTCCTGGAACATCAACTCTCCTCATGCTTCAGTCTGTTCTCACCTCCAAAGCATGTAGTCGATACTGAAAATCGCTGGAGACCAGAGGAGAGGAACAAAAAGCATTGAGCTAGAAGTGCCTCATTTCACCTGATTAAGTAGGCTATGAGTAACTTCAAATCAATTTGGGCTGACTCTGAGGTGGGAGGCTGTGTGAGGACAGCTCCTAGTTCTACCTCCTTCCTGGAGACATTAAGGTAACAGTAGTGGTAGAACAGGAATAGAAAGTAGGAAGGAGCAAGCAGTGCTATTGACCCAGCCTAATCTTTATGTGCAAGATTCCTTGCCTTGATGACACAGTCCACTGGATTAAATGACACACATTAGTGAAGAAAGAAGAAAATTAAGTCCAGGGGAAAAGAACAAATCACCATGACTCCAAATGATTCCAAAAGCACAAATGCTTTTAACACCTATCCAAATGAATCATAATCTTTTTCTTTGAATAATAGCAGAGCAATACTGTAAGTGCTATTTAAGATACTTTGACTGCACTGAAAATATTTACAGCTTCTGAGTTAGTGCATATATTAATTGCTCTTATAACTTTACTAATCTATAAAAGAGGTCAGTACCAATAGAGCCAATGATGGCAGATTGCTTTGAAGTTCTAATTAAACACAATCAGAATCAATTAATGAGCTCAATTTTCAGGAAACATCGGGAAGCTTCCCCATTAAAATCAAGTTTCCTTCAAGCAGGTTATGTCAGACAAAGAGAAGCTGCAACATCACTGTTTACGTAGATCATAGAATGGTTTGGGTTGGAAAAGATCTCAAAGATCATCCAGTTCCAACCCCTTGTCACATGCATGGACACCTTCCACTAGACCAGCTTGGTCCAAGGCCTGTCCAACCTGGCCTTGAATATTAGCAGGGATGGAGTATTCACATCTTCCTTGGGCAACCTGTTCTAATGCATCACTACACCTGATAAAGAATTTCTTCCTTATACCTAACCTAGATCTCCCCTGTCAGCTCTTAATGCTTTTCTGCCTCTACCAGCTGGTCCAAGCCCAATTCTGTCTAACAGATCCTAATATTTATCTCTTCCCACCACTGCTTCAGCCACTCCAGTTTTACACTTTCATCTTTCTCCACTGCTGTCTGCTAACTCTTCAATAACTTCCAGAGACCATGCACAGTACAGCTTCCCCAGAAGGGGAAAAAAAAGGAGTGTATTCCCATGAAAATATATTGTGCATTGGTGTTTCCATTAATTCCTTCCAAGCAACATGAACCTGTTGGTTTCTATACCTTAAAGTTATTGAAGATCAAAACAATCTTTATTGTTCAAGTAAGAGAACATGAGATTGCCTCAAATGATGCTCAGTTTATCTGCCCTAGTGCTATATTGTGATGTTTGTAATCTGTTCTCAGCACTGTGACAAATAGCATTACAGAGAGCTCTAATTCCAGATCAGTGTTAATAAAAACAAGAGTGGTGGTAACACCTTGAGTTTTCCCACTGGCTGTGGTTGTGCTGGGGTACAAACGGCACCTGGAGACCATGCAGAAGGAGATAGGAATTTTATTTTATTCTTACAGATGATTCACACCATCTTCTTTTGCCTTTAGGATTGCTCCCGTCTAGCGACAGCAGAGACAAATGTAGCTGATTTCTTTTATGGCTACCACTTAGTGGCACAAAAGTGCTTGTTGCTTTACCCAGAGTAGCAATGCAGAAAGTGAACGAACAAGCAGGATCCATGGGTCTCATCCTTAGCAAGTTGAGCAATTTGCTGATATAATATACAGAAAATGTAGATTTCCATCTGCAGATAAAACACACCCTCTACTATCTGAACAGCATACTGATGCTTGTATCACATTCTAGTTGGATAAATTCTGTGAAAGCCATTTTCAGACTCAGTAGCTGAGATTAGGCTAGCTTCACAGACTCATGAATCAGATTTTACCTCCACTGGAAATACTTTGACATACTCCAGCACATTAGGTACACTACAGAATGATAGACCCATTGTGATCTCACACAATTTATTACTACAAGAGGACTCTATGTTCCTTCTCCAGATCCTCTTCAGCATGTTGACTGACTGGATTCATGTTTCAAAACACAGACTAGACATATACAGTGTAGATATGCAAATACAATTAAAGGCCTAAAACTTTCTAGTAACAATCGAGGGAAAAACTCATACTTCCCCCCAAAAAAGACCCAAAATCAGCCTGTGGGACTGTGGCAAAATAACTTTTATTTCTTCTGGTTAAGGAGAGAGATTAAGTGGACAGCTCAGCTCTTAACCACAAAAAGATAAGCATTTAAAAACAAACAAAACCCAAGCAGAATTAATCCCAACTTCTGTCTCTGTACCTGTCTCACTCACAATTTACTTGCTTTGTCTGAGACAGCTTCTTGTGTCAACCAAGGACGTGGCTTTTGACAAGAATCTCTTGGAATTCACAAATTACACTGTGCATGCAGAATGCAACAGAAAGTCACTATACCAGATGCATTTTTATCTAGACACTTTCCTAGATTGTGATAGACTTTTAATTTGTAATAACCTTTTGCTTCTGTAACACCTTGCATCTTGGCATGGCAGAATGCTTTGCAAACATTTAATTAAACCTCATGATGCTCCATCAAGGTGAGCAGGTAGGTGTTTCATAATGGCACCAGGTATTTAAAGCAACTTATGCATATAAACACAAAAAACCCTGGTCATTGGGCTAGGGACAGAAGTGGAACACAACATGAAAATTTCATTGCCACTTCTCCAACCTGACTACCTGAGGACCCTCTGACTTTGAAAGGCCTTGGGTGGACAGTGCTGCGTTAGGCAGCAGTAAAGCTAGAAAGGAAGATGAAACAAAGTGTGTTATGGCAACCTTCCCAGGATCTCAGGTGACAGAAGTCAGTGTGTCTAGCCTTTGGCTTCATTCACTGATGGACAGAAGGGTAAAAGATTATTCTCCATCTCTGAAGAAGCTAAGTACAAGCATAGAGCCCAGGTTCAGCATGTTCTGTTCTGTCATCCAGAATGACATCCCAAAGCAGAACAGCAAGGTCAAACCCTTATCCACGCAAGCTGGCAGAGCATCTGCAAGCTGGCATAGTTCATGCAATTCTGAATTCCCATGGGCTGCCACAATCCATGGCCACAGCACCTGTCTCACTAAACTTCAGATATGTGCATATTCAGACAACAGAAAGGAGGAAACAAAGCAAGGAATTTGACACTGAGATTGTATGTATGTTCTGTAGTGAGGTCTTCACCCAGTGGCTAATAAAAAAAAATCAAAACTCATCTGAATATTTATGCACAAGCCCCATTCATTGCAATCTTTGCGCCTAAAGCTAACTCTTAAAACTCTACCTGAATCTCTCCTTTTTCTTCTGCTCCAGAAGATTTTTGGTAATCTGGTATCTTGCCAAGGTGTCTTGAGAGCCACAGGACTTGTGTCTGCACTCGGTTTCTAAATATCTTTGGCTGATATCTTTAGCTTCATTTACCATATTTCAGTGAGATGAAGTCAGAGCTGACAGTTTGGTAAGTGGAAAAGTTTCCTGCTCACTGCTCAAGAGGCTTAGCTCTGAATTGTAGCCCAGCCCAGACTTCTTCGCCATATGAGCCAAGTCACTTCTCTACCTCGCACTTTGACACCAAATCTTTAAAAATGTGCAAAGAAAACTTTCCTGCTTTGTAGACATATTCTGAAGTAAGGCATACATCAAATTATCAACATTCTGCACAGCTACTGATGACCCGAATGTTACCTAAATGATATATTTAGACAAACAAAGAACTCTGAGTGTGAGGCAATCCTTTAATTACCATGGTCTTAATTCCTCCCTCTCAGTTTTCCAACAAGGCATGCAGCAGTATCTGAAGGAGAGGTCAGATGTCCAGTGCTCTTAATGTACCTTCCACACTGCTTTGCTGTTAGATCCTTAAGCATCTTACTAATTTCTTTTATTTATCTTTATTTTTTTGCATGAGCCTTGATTGAGTAACAGCGTAGGGAACAGCAAGTCCAAAGGACAGAGAGGAAAGGAACACCTGCCAGATAAATATAACTGGTATGTATGCACCCATCTGAGCCAAGCAGGATGGGCAATTAACTAAATCATTAAATCCATTCCTTCCACGCTCTCCATATGCAACTCTATTTGGGACATTCTAGTCAATCGCTGCACGCGATAGATTTAAAGATCTCTTAAAGAGATTACTGCAGGATTTTATACATCTTAAAGGAGTTTTATCTCTGCTTGTAAAGGGATGCTGTTAAGGGATATGAAATATCTCTAGCTATTCCTTGAGCACACTTTGTGTTAGTAGGAGGCACCACAGGTAATTTGGCTAATGTGCTGTGTTAGGAGAAGACCAATGAGAGCCAGGTAAAGAGCTATAAGAGGTAGCTTTTCCATCACTTCTCACAAACTCCAGTATGCTTCATCATATCCATATTTTACAAGTGTATATGCTGGCATTTCTAGGTAAGATTTGTGGTGGTTTGCTAAGTGGAGAAGACTACTTAAAGTAACCATCAAACACTTAGCCTAGCCTAAGAGACCTAGAGGCTTTATAGTAGGACTGAGCACCTACAACACATTTGAATTTCAAAGCATTTAAAAATCAGGATGTATTTTTCAACAGTCTCACATCAAAAGGCCTCAAATAACATGCCTAGGCTCTTGCACTGAGACCATAACAAGTACTCTGCTGTTACTATACACCTGATTGCAGTTCCTTCAATGGCCTTGGGAAAACTGTGACTGACCAGCAATGCAGCCCCTGAAACATTTTCTGCTGGAAATCGCTGTATAAATCGTTGAAAAATAAGATAAAATAAAGACGTAAAGAGTAAATGCCCCCTTCTAGAAAGATTTTGCCTCCTGCTACTGACAGAACATGTTGTACCTTTGTCTTTGGCTACTCTTGAAATCAACATAGGGACCCATACTCTGTGGGACCTCTCAGTACAGCAGACTACAACACACTTGCAGCTGAAGACAGACATCAGATAGCTCCTTTCCTACCTCATTGTATTTCTTGAACCTAAACACTGATGTAAAAATGAAGCTGTTCAGCACAACACAACATTCTCTGAGAACTATTCCCAGGGAATAGAAATTGACAAGTAATGACTGACTTAAGCTAGGACCAAGAGAAAAGACAAGATGCTCTACAAAAGTAATCAGCATGGCAGTTTAGACCTGACTTTCCTTCCTATGTGTGTGAACTTCTCTAGGCATTGGGGACCATATCAAACTTGTGGGAAACTATGTGTGGGAATAACAGCAGCAGGTCCCACAAGACTTAAGAGCAATTTGTTAATTCTTGGGATACTCTCAATTCTTTTCTGCACCCCTGAAAGATTCAAGAATGGCAGGGTCTTCCTAGATCCATGTTAAGGATGATGTTTCACTCAGCATCTCCAATGCAACCAACACCCTGATGAAGCTAAGAAGGAACTACATAGGCACCCACAAAATATATCATCCCTTTAGCAGGCAATATGTCCCCTTTTTCCAACAGCAGGTCTAGCTAGTAAAGCTTTGAGTATTTCATCCAATCATAGCAATCACTACTACTAACCCAGTATTTACCTTTCCCTTTACATCTGCCATGCATAGCTGCTGTGTTCTAAGCACAGCTCACAAATGTTATAGAGCTGTTCTGCCTCATCACTCAGGTGTCTCATCACTTGTCTCAACAAGAGTTTTGGATTTCTGCATCGACATAGAGAACAGGTGGTCCTGAAATGGCATGAATCCCACCACATAATTTCCCCTGGGGAAGTTATGGGGCCATCCTATTCTGCTGCTCTTCCAGTGGAGCACTGCTGACTATACCTGTTCACAGCCCCAGGACCATCCACAGAGTGAGAGATGGTGTTACTGGGGTGGTTAAGAGGAAGACCTGAAGCATTTGATGAGATGCTTTATAGAGAAGTCTAGAAGGCAAAGAAAGAAGGGAAGAGCTTTTGAGCCTTTTCTCTCCCTACAATCAGTTGGTGTTTTAGTGGTTTCTCACTACCCCCAAATGTTTTAACATGGAAGAAAATATCATTCAGCAGGGGAAAGCAAAGATATTTTTAACAAAAAATCCAAAAGTATAACCTAAGGCTAAATTTCAAAGTGTAACCCCCTTGCTCCCTGAAACAGGGATGTAGGGGGTGTCTTATCTCAGAGTCCTGAGATGATTGACTTGGAAAGACATTATGAGAATGCACACTGACAATTTATAGAGACATTGTGATTTGCCTTTAGCTGAGGACAGGAAAAAAAAAGGAGACGGTCATAGGGACAAACAATCCTTTCAGGACATCAACCCAAAATAGGCTTCACGTAATCTTTATGTCCTGCAAAGGTGAAATAAATCTGGGGGACAGCAGAGAGAACACAGCAACTCAGACTACAATAGGTCCATTTTCTTTCTACATCATCTGTCTGAAATAGCCCGGAGGGCTTTATGTCATTTGTCAGCGCCACCTCCACAAACCTCCTGCGGAAGGGCTAGGGTAGAGATTTGCATCTCTTCAAATTCTTCATAACTGCCTGATACCAGCAGCATCTGGTGACCTCCTTGGGTTTCATGCAATAGCAAGACTGACAGGCAGAGCAGAGAAAGAGAAGCAAGAGCATCATGAAGGTCTGAGGGCATACGAGGCTGGGACAGGAAAAGCAAAGGATGAAGCAGGGGAAGATTCATGAATTCCCAAAGGGAAAGGCTGAGGGGTTGCCATGGCAAACTTGCACTCTGGGTGGTTGGAAGGTTGAGGGTCAAATCAGAGCAAAAGAAATAAAATCATATTTGGAAGCTGATTGTGACAGTTACATGTTGATTTTCTCTTAAACCCTTTCAGGTGAGCACCTGCCCAAGGCCAACCCTGCAGACACCAGCAGTAACACATGTTTTGCTGCATAACTGCAGGGCAAATCCGAGTTGAAGGAGAGTTAGGCAGATGTGTGCAGCTCAGACCACTGGTTCTGGAGGCCTGGAGTTTTTCTAACAATTGGAACTGGGCTGGGCAATTTTACCTCTGTCTTGCCAGTCCTTGGGAGCAGAGAAAAGCTAACACAGACCTAACACACTAACACAAGCCATTTTGATTTCAAATCCCAGCATTTCCAATGCCAGCTGGGGTTCTTTTGGTGCACAGTACTGATCCTGGAGTAATCAGAGTGAAACAAGAATGTTATTTAGGTTTTCTCTTAGACATACACATCAACTAGATGGCCCCAGGCAATCAGTGCCACATGACAGAGCAAACAGCAAACCAGGTTTCTAGCAATGGCAGCACAGCTTTCTGCCTTCACAAAACTGAAGCTTTTTTGTGTACTTCCCTCATCCTGGCCATAAATCCATGTTCACACTAATTTATTGCACTGTGCCCTGTGAATTCCTGCTAAGAGAGCTTCAATAAAAAGAACATAGAGCAACCCTTATGCTCTGCAATGGCATAGAGATTTAGTGTAAATAAGAATGAGGACTGGAGGGATAGCACCAGTGGGAAGTATGGTCCTGTGACTAAATTAATACAATGACAGCCACTCTGAAATTTGCCTTTTGTAGCAAAGTGATGAGGTACCCTGAAAGTCTCCATGACAACACAGCCCAGCCTGGTGTTACAAGATGCTTATGCAAGAAAGCATCTCAAAGTATAGTGCCTGGGGAATGCCTTCTAACAAAAAACACAATCCCACAGGGTTTCAGCCACTTCCCACACCTTATTCAGATTGTTTTCCATGTGTTATTTGTTTGCCTTTCTGAAGCTTCAGCTAAAAACAAGAAAGGAATCTTACATGATCTATTACTGCTGGTTATTTCCAACTAAAAAGACATGCACAGAAATATTGGATAACATGGGAACCTGACCCATTTGTCTTTGGTCAAAGTACTAAACCCCTGTAGCTTACTACTTTTCTGTGTTTCCAGAAGAGCTGTGGTGCTTGTTAGTCTTTGAACAGCCATCAGCAGTTGCCAAACATCAAACCCACTGTTCCCCACAGAGTATGCTACCTAAAATATAAGCTATCAAACTTAGAATATGATATAATCTAAGAATCTTCTACGGTAAAAGAGAACATGCTTTTACACCAGGCAGGTGCCCACCCATGGTGTGGTCCAGCTGCCTAAATGAAGATGTTTGATGCCATTTGAGATGGCCCAGGCTTCCCTGCTAGCCTCCAGCTGCTACTCCAGAGAGACCAGGACTCATAAAGGTCATGTGTCACATAGCTCTATGTGAACACCACAGACACCAAACCATTTAACACCCAAGTTAGGGGCCTGGGAGGAGCTAGTATCCAGCACTATCAGAGTCAATAAGTAGCCTTTCAATAGTAAGATTTCATCCCCAAAAGCATAACACATACACAGAGTAAAAATATCATGGAAAAAGTAATTGAGTGCTTAGTTTAGATCCCATCTCCAGAAAGAGCCTGGACTTTTTTTATATTCAGGGTCCATTTCATTGATTGCAGTGTTATTGCAACATTGAAGAAGGCCCAAAATGAGTATAAAAAGAAACTGTCTTTCCTACAGGCTGGCTGAGGCCTCAAAGCTTGTCATTAGGATTATAGAAACAGCGGTGGAGCAGAATGAAAGATGTTTTATTCAGATAACACAGCTACAGAATTAGCCTCCAAACAAATAAACCAAGCAGGGATTATATAAACTTTAACACAATCCTTTATCAGAGCTGAGGGGTCCCTAATTAAAGTAGCCATTGAAAATAGTACTTAATGAATCTGTAAATAAATATCAGCAGGAGGGAAGCAGAGCTAAATAATAGCTGTCAGGGAAGGTGTGATCTCCAGAGAGGAGTTAAAAGGAGCAAAAGCAAGAACTGCTAAAGCACCCCAGCCCACCTCACTAATGGATATCAAAGGGGGAATGCACAGACACCCAGGAGAATACCAACAACCTTCCCTCACTAGCTGTTACCACACACCTTCTTCTCTGGTAATTTCAGCTGAGTATAACATCACTAAACATTCAAAACACTCATCAGTTCAAATGTTCTTTGAAGTCTCTCTTTTCACACACTACATTTCACTGTGTTTAAACCACTAACACCTCAGCAAGTTCTGCCTGGCATTGCCTTTGATTAGAAGGGTGTGTACAATATCTAGTCCAGCAAACCACAATGATATGCATTGAAGGGTCTGTGGAAAAAAGATACCTGTGTTTGGGACAGAAAGGAGGTCACACAGAATAAGAACCACTGAACTCCAGTCAAGCCAGATTAACGGCACGCAAAAGTTCCACAGAGGCCAAGACTTCTGGTGAGTCAAACGGGACTTAAAGTTTAGTCATTCTGCTCCAGGTGAAGGTAGGCAGCTGCTTTCCCTGGGAGCAAGGTTGCTCTTACTCTTGTGGAACACCCCTCCACAATAAAAACCACTGTATTTTGATCACGCACTATAGATGCCACCCACCTTTCTGCTCGTATCCTGTTATTTTGTGAGAAAACCAACCTGTACAACAAAGCGAATGCCCACAGCTTCAGTTCCTTTTGAAAAGGATTCTGCCTTTCTTCCAGGACAAAGTGGCACATGGCCCTGTCAGCATCACTCCAGGATATTCAAATAAGCCACAAGAAAAGCCAACCACCAAAACAAACAACCCACACTTTCACAGCAGCCCATACCTCTATGTTTGGCCCTCCTGTAAGTCTTCAGTAGTTCTCAGCATGCTGACAACTACTCTGCTTGAAGGACTTCCCTTCTTTCAGCCCTCCTCAGTGATGTTCAACAAAGGAGTTAGTGAACAACTAGTTTAATTTCATCATTGCTGGTCTGCACTGCTGTTCCACAAGATTTTCTGCAGTAACTTCATACATTGTCACTGTACCCTGCAGGAACTACTTAAAAGCACACTGCGCCATATAGCTTGCAGCTTTCCAAATAGACTCCTCTTTTACCACTGACCATCCTTCCTTTCCCAAATGGTGGGAAGTAAACAGCAATTGTGTCTTAGATATTTTATTTCCAACTTGCTCTCATTTTCTTTTTAAAAGAGGACCACATTTCTGATTTTTCTCATCCTAAACAGCCAAACTCACCTGAGCAGCTGAACCTATAATAGGCACAAACCAGTCAATCCCAAGTGGATACAGCTGCATCATGTCTTCAGATCAATATCACTGCAACAATCTACCACTACAGCAATCCTCCTTTCCCAGCTGCTCTAGAAGCAGCTGACATACAGATATTTTAACCAGGAAAAGAAAAAGAATTCAGAAGAATCACATATTACAAAGCCTACTCTCATTTCTATGATTAACCCAATACAACTGTGTACAAGTCCATAACTTACAGGAGAACTTTACACAAGCCACTGAGCTGGAAAGTCAAGCTGGGGATCAGCAAATAAACAAACAGATTACTCCTTTCATTTTGTTTGACTAATTTGTTTCCACAAGGTTTTTACTACATCATGCTTCATTATGGATACTAATGTACCAAGATCCTCAAGGAAAGCTGAGAGACCAGCATCCCAATTTCCATGGGCAACACAGAAGTAATAATTTTTTTGGAAGGTTCATACAACATGGATTTCCCTTCTTTTACCAGCAAGTATTTCTAACTTTTGCCTTTGCCTCGACCATGTAAGTAAATATGAATGTGAGAACAGAATGCCATCATCATGGAAAAGACAAGACCATTAATGAAGTTACAGATTATATGGTATTTCACCTTAAAGGAGGTTTTTGACAGGTGATCTTCACACCTAATTTAAATAGAAATCTTCAATGCATTTCAATTACAGAAAGTAACCAAAACTTTGCACAATAATGAGCCAACATCAACCCTGACAGCTGGGAGATTTGAAATGTCTCCTTGCACAGAGAACACTATTGATCTGCAACGTTTATTTCTAACCCTTACTTTATCCCTTTATTCTATTCCACTACAAAATAACTTTTTCTTTATTTCTAAATCTGCTTTTCCCCATTATTATTTCTCAATTGAAATAACTCACCAGTTTCTATGAGCTTGTTCTTCTGGGTGGCGTCTTTTAAAGATAAAGATATATGCCTTGGAAAGCAGAGTGTTTATAGAAGCTCCACCACAGTCTAGATTATGTTAAGTGGTGGGAAGGACTAAGATCCCAAACATGTGCATACATATTCATCTACACCCACAGCATCACTGACAGCATTAGGTGAGCTTGTCTTGCAGCAAGTAGTGGCTCATATCTAAGCATAAAGTTTCTATGTATAATGTTGTAGCTTGGGTTTGTTTTGTTTCTTCTTCTGAAAGCAAGGTGTTGGCATAAAGAGCAGTGATCCCTTCAGACATACAAATTCAATACACTAGTGCTTGCTAAAGCAGAACAGTGGAGAAAGTAGCTGAATCAAATTTTACTTGAGCAATGCAGACAACTATATTTTCTAATAACAAGATTCTGCCATAACTTATAGCTGACCATGATGAATTTCAGTCTGAGTTAGATCTGGAAAATGACATTCAAGTGAATTCCTTCCCCCCTTTTTTCTTTTATGCAGAACGGAACTATTTTGTTTTCAGTTTATATTTCAGGCTTCATATGTTTGAAAAACTGAGACTCTAACAACTGAAGCTGGAGTTAAGTGATTCATTCCTGTGGGAACAAATAAATGACACAGCAGGCTTTTTGGGTCTCTTACAGTATTTTGTGCATTTTCACTCCCGTCTCGTGGCAGTAGTGAGGAATAAAACAAGCATAAGGGCTTGCTTGTGGCACATGAATAAGAGAGCTTCTTTTTCGATGCAGAAAGCTTTGGTTTATGGATAAAAATAGCACCGTGGTGACAGGGCTGTGTCCAGCCCTAAAACAAGACAGAGCCTGGCAAGAACAGGCTGGTGTTAATGAGGTGAGGTGAAAACACCGATGGTATCAGCCATTCTGTTCCTGCGCAATGTGACATTTCCTGATGCACCCTCTTGCCCTCTATGCATATAGACACATAACCACAGCATGTTAAGACTTGCAATGTGCTGTATTTCTCCTGGGAGTTTGGAATTCAGGTGCTGAGCTTTTCCTTTCTGCTTCATGGTGTGGGGGCAGGTCATATTTCCAAAGAACCACCTTTCAAACAATTTGGGGTTTCTTTTAACCTTTAGCTGCTCTTTGTATTTTTACACCAAATACAATATCCAAGTGTTCCTGACCCCTTGCTAAACCTAGCACAGAATCATAGAGAAGTTAGGGCTGGAAAGGACCTCAAGATTACCCAGTTCCAACCCCCTGCTATGGGCAAGGACACCTCACAATAAACCATGCCACCCAAGGCTCTGTCCAAACTGGACTTGAACACAGCCACTGATGAATTATTCACAACATCCCTGAACAACCCATTCCAGTGCCTCACCACCCTCAATAGTAAAGAACTTCTTCCTCATACCCAATCTAAATTTCTCCTGCTTAAGTTTAAACCCATTATGCCTTCTCCTATCACTACAGTTCCTAAAGAAGAGTCCATCTCCAGCAACCCTATAGCCCCGCCTTCAGATACTGGAAGGCTGCTATGAGGTCTCCATGCAGCCTTCTCTTCTCCAGGCTGAACACCCCAGCTTTCTCAGTCTGTCTTCATACAGGAGCTGCTCCAGTCTCCTGTCCTAGCTTTTCAGGTTTAAGCCACATAGAAGCAGATTAGTTTAAGTTTATTTTATTCAGAAGTAGAAGGACAGATATTTAAGATGAACACATACTTTTTAACTCCTTGCAGTATTTAATTTCTTCCTTACTATCCTCTTCTGGTCATTTCAGAGGAGTTCACCTACATGGATTCTCATTGGCTTAAAAAAAAAATAATCCTTCTAACCTTCAGGTTTTACTGAAATCCGTTTTTATTATTTAGCTTAAATACCTCTCTTCCCTCTGTGGTGTTATCTTTCTCTGCTTCCAAGGATATTTATAGGCTTAATTTTATTAAGCAAGGTCTCAGACTGCTTGTATATGTGCA
>JAOEHX010067153.1:0-21906 GCA_025448015.1 Bolborhynchus lineola | reverse complement strand
GAAACATGGCGGGATGGCTCCTTTGACTGGTGTGTTGGAATGGAAGGTTACAGGCTCTTTAGGAAAGACAGGCCTGGCAGGCGGGGAGAGGGAGTTGCTATTTATGTTAGGGATAGGCTGGAGAGTATGGAACTCTGTCTGGGCACAGGTGAGCAGTCAACAGAGACTTTGTGGGTCAGGGTGAAAGGGAGAGCAGTGGTGGGAGGCATTATTGTGGGGACCTGTTACAGACCGCCTGACCAAGAGGACTCTGTGGATGAAGCGCTCTATAGGCAGACAGGAATAGCCTCACGCTCGCAGGCCCTTGTTCTCATGGGGGACTTCAAGCACCCTGATATCTGTTGGAGGGATGGTACGGCCCAGCACAAGCAATCCATGAAGTTCCTCGGTTGTGTGGAAGACAACTTCCTTCTGCAAGTAATACAGGAACTGACGAGGAGAGGTGCCATGCTTGACCTTGTCCTCACCAACAGGGAAGGGCTGGTTGGAAATGTGACACTCCAGGGCAGCCTTGTTTGCAGTGATCATGAGATGATTAAATTTGAGATCCTCAGGACAGTGAGAAGAGCGTGCACCAAACTCACTGCCCTGGACTTCAAGAGAGCAAACTTTGGCCTCTTCAGGAGCCTGCTTAGTAAAGTTCTGTGAGATATAGCCCTAGAGGGCAGGGGGGCCCAAGACTCTTGGTTGATATTCAAGGAACACCTGCTGCATGCTTAGGAGCAATACATCCCTACTAGAAAGAAGTGTGGCAGGAGGGCCAGGAGACCTCCACGAATGGATAACGAGCTGCTGAGGAAAATTCAAGGGAAAAAAGAGGCTTATAAAAGGTGGAAGCAAGGACAGGCAGCCTGGGAAAAATACAGGGATGTTGTCAGGGGAGCTAGGGACAAGGTTAGGGAAGCTAAAACCCACTTAGAATTAAACTTGGCTAGGAATGTTAAGGATAACAGGAAGGGATTCTGTAGGTACATTGCAAATAAAAGGCAGACTAGGGACAATGTGGGCCCTCTTCAGAACCTATCAGGAGAACTGATTACCCTGGATTTGAAGGCTGAGGTTCTTAATAACTTCTTTGCCTCAGTCTTTACCAGCGAATGCTCTGACCACACCACCCAAGTCTTGGAAAGCAGATGCAGGGACCGTGAGAATGAAGACCCTGGGCCCACTGTAGGAGAGGATCTGATTTGAGACCATCTTAAAAACCTTAACATATACAGGTCCATGACATGATGAAATCCACCCTTGGGTCCTGAAGGAGCTGGCAAATGAAGTTGCTAAACCACTGTCCATCATATTTGAAAAATCATGGCAGTCAGGTGAAGTTCCCAGTGACTGGAAAAAGGAGAATATAACCCCCATTTTCAAGAAGGGGAAAATGGATGAGCTGGGGAACTACTGAACAGTCAGTCTTACCTCTGTGCCTGGCAAAATCTTGGAGCAGATTCTCCTGGAAGGCATGCTGAGGCACATGAAAACAACAAAGTGCTTGGTGACAGTCAGCATGGCTTCACTAAGGGGAAATCCTGCCTGACCAATTTCGTGGACTTCTGTGATGGGGCTACAGATCTGATGGACAGGCGTAGAGCAGTTGATGTCATCTACCTGGACTTGGGCAAAGTGTTTGACACTGTCTCACATGACATCCTTGTCTCTTAGTTGGAGAGACATCAATTTGATAGGTGAACCACTTGGTGGATAAAGAACTGGCTGGATGGCTGCACGCAGAGCGTTGTGCTCAATGTCCAGTTGGAGACCAGTAATGACTGGTGTCCCTCAGGGATGGGTGTTGGGACCGGTCTTGTTCAACATCTTTTCCAGTGACATGGAAAGTGGGATTGAGCGTGCCTTCAGCAAGTTTTGGATGACGCCAAACTGTGTGGTTTGGTTGATAAGTTGCAGGGAAGGAATGCCATCCAGCGGGACCTTGACACACTTATGAGGTGGGTTGATGCCAACCTGATGAAGTTCAACCATGACAACTGCAAGGTCTTTCACCTGGGTTGCAGTAATCCCAGGCTCACCTACAGGTTGGGCAGAGAATAGATTCAGAATAGCCCTGCAGAGAAGGACTTGGGGGTGTTGGTTGATGGGAAAATGGACATGAGCTTGCAGTGTGCGCTTGCAGCCCAGAAAGCCAACTGCATCCTGGGCTGCATCAAAAGCAGTGTGACCAGCAGGTCAAGGTATGATGGTTCTGCCCCTCTACTCTGCTCTTGTAAGACCTCACTTGGATTACTGTTCACTGTTCTGGTGTCCTCAGCATAAAAAGGACATAGAACTTTTGAAACATGTCCAAAGGAGGGCCACGAGGATGATCATAGGACTGGAGCACCTCCCGTATGAAGATAGGATGAGAAAGTTGCGGCTGTTGAGCCTGGAGAAGAGAAGGCTGTGTGGAGACCTCATAGCAGCCTTCCAGTGTCTGAAGGGGGCCTTTAGGGGTGTTGGGGAGGGTCTCTTCCTTTGGGACTGTAGTGATAGGACAAGGAGTAATGGGTTCAAACTTAAACAGGGGAAGTTTAGATTGGATATGAGGAAGAAATTCTTTAGTGTAAGCGTGGTGAGGAACTGGAATGGGTTGCCTAGGGATGTTGTGAATGCTCCATTGCTGGTGGTGTTCAAGGCCAGGTTGGACATGCCCTTGGGTGACATGGTTTAGTGTGAAGTGTCCCTGCCCATGGCAAGCGGGTTGGAACTAGATGATCTTAAGGTCCTTTCCAACCCTAACCATTCTATGATTCTATGAAAGGTGTTGTTATTGGTAAGATATTTTCCTTAGATTTAACCTACCAGTAGTCTTGCAGTGGGGAAAAAAAGGTACAATTACTTCAAGTACAGAGTAAAAGAAAAAAAAGTGTGTTAGACTATTCTATACTTGTCAAGGGTGGGGGTGTAGTACATTCAGTCACACACTTCTCAGCACTAACAGGAAAACCTGAGAAGCATCATGTCTCCTCCAGATTTGTTTCTTTCATTTTTTTCTTGCAGTGTTAAGCATTTGGGTACAGTATCTTATTTGGGCTAGGTTAGCATTTCAGTTTGCTATTACTTTTTTTCATAAAAAAGTGCTTTGTGAAAGCATTCATCCTCGATCAGGTTTGACAGTTATAAATGAAAATATATGATGAGATTAATATTCCCTTTCTTTGTATATTTTAACAATCTTCTGAGACCATTAATACAAAAATTAAGTAAAACCACTTGCATATGTATGAACAAACTGGTCCCCATGAAAAATCCAACTTCTACTGCAATCCATGGCAGTATAATTTAATTCTCAGTCACTTAGCTACAGACAGGAAACAGAACATAGAAACCTTAAATTTACATTATTAATCTGTAGAATCTGGTCAGAATCTGGATATAATGCACATTGCTCTTTTTGAGATGAACAATTTGCAAAGACAGACTCAAGGAGAAGATCCAATTTTGCCAGAAGCTTATTATTGATGTCAAAGTAAATTTTATGTTTTATATCTGTGGCTGACAATGTTCTGGCTTTTGCTGAAAAGGCAGCATTTTCTACTGCAGTGTGCCTATAATAAAATGTCACTGGGCAGGTGGAAGAGAAACCTGCTTAAAAGTCTCTTTTTTAAGGAATCAGACTCTTTTTAAAATAAGTCTAAAACACAAGAATGAACAATGATTTGTTTGTTTGACAGCTTGCTTGCATATTTGCTTTCTTAATCACTTGTGTATTTGTTGTGCACCCACTCCCATGGTTGCTGTACATGCTCATATTTTTGAGCAAGACAATGAGATGAAAAAATGACCCTAAAGCATGTGTAACAGTTCACCACAACTCTCATTCTGGCTTAGTTATTTGCTGACTTAGATGTGACTATTATACTTTGATTCTGACCCAACACAATTTTACACTGTTTTGACTTCAGCAGCATTATGCAAAATTCATGAAGATCTGAGAAACAAAAACTAATTATCCTGTCTGCTCAAGAAATATTAAAAGAAACACTTACTATAAAAATAATAAGATTCATGTTCTCAAAAAATTTAAATAATGCATATATTTCACAAGTAAAACTGAATTTTAATGACATTTATATTATAAAAATTGCTGAAGTTTTATGATACAAATAACTGGTGGATACTTCTCTTTCTCATATAATTCACAATTTACTGAAATTAATAAGCAATATATTTTCAAGGGATAAAATGGTCTCTCTACAATTCACTATAAAGCTTTACTGCTCAATGAGTAGGTGTAATACTTGTACAGTGATTTCGCAATACACCCTATGCTGGCTAGAGTTTAAAGGGACATTTCTTTTTCACAACTTCCTGAAGATTTACTTTCTGTGGTTTGTGCTAAGTGGTTTAATAACTGTAAAATGGCACTACAGTCACATACTCCTTTTCCCTCTCTATTTCAGCTTTCAAGGAAAAAATTAATCACACACAGGAATAAGTGTTGAGATAACTGAGCCTACAGCTACACTATCAAGTAGTGTTCCACAAAAGCAACTGACCTGCAGAGTGAGCAGCAGAAGTTTCTTACATTTTAAAGAATTCTTACTTTCCAATTGAGCTGAGCGGACAGCTTTCTTCAAGGTAGTTAGAAGAAATTTTTTTTTGTCAAGGACGCTGCTATACAGTCTAATGGTGAAGAACAAAGAAGCACCTTAAAATTGATGCATAAACAAGTTAATAATAGATAAAGTCATGGAGATTATTTTCCAACAATTCTTTGGGGGGCCAATGCAGAGTTTCTTACATACTGCACTATGCAAAACCCTAAGGCACAGGAAGAGTTCTATACTGATTTCCCCTTTATGGGATACAGACAAGTAACAATATCTGAGACTGGATTCAGATTTAAGCTTCTTATTCTATGTATTCCACATCTCCCCATTTCCACCTTGATATTTTTCATATCACCTAAAAGAATAAGGGCACAGAAGGAGGGCAGTCTATACACAATGATGAACACAGAGGCAGCCTTAATAGTCGCATGACACAGGGATGTACTAAATATAAACAAAATTTCTGTAAGTTTTCCCCTATTCACTGTGCATTCAGCACAGTGGGTCTCATTCTGGCCTATGCACTCTACAGTTACCAACATTTTTGCAAAATAATATTGTATGTAAGATATTACTGTACCTTTAAAATCACGAGTAGATGACATAATTAACTTGACTTCCATGTCTACAACTTTTTAAATCCAGTTTACTCAAGATTGCTTCTTTTTAATTAGTTCTTGGCAGACACTGGAGCTTTGATAGTAATTCCAAGCTGTATTTCAGTGAAGTTTCAGCAAGTTTCGGTATTTTAAAGCCATAATATAAAACTAGCAGCAAAATCCATTGTCATGGTTCTGTAACATTATCTGTAGTGGCTAATCCACCAAAGATGAGGAACACGTATATCTGCAGTTATGCAGGATCATGCTTGTAATTTTAGGTACTAATTTCTAGTATTGAGATGCTTGTTACATTATTACTTTTGGTTTAGCTACAGCCCAGAGCTCCAATAAGTAGAAAGCATACAGAAGTGGATTGCTCAGTGTGCAGTTTCCTTTTGTTTTTCTCTTGGTAGGAAGCGAGTATAACACTAGCTTCTTAGCCTGGAAACCATTCTGCATTTCATCATCAAAGAAGATCATATCAGTTCTAGCATAAATGCTGAATCCAGCCTATCAGAAGCACAGATTGGTATTTCTAACAGTTCTTTTGTACACATATACTATAATAAAACCAGAGCCAATTAGTGATGGATGTCAAGAGGAAGCATGGAAGATTTCTATACCCTACCCCAGCTGAGTGATACAGACTGTATAGACAGGAATTTACAAGATCTGAAATAGAACTGGAAGCTGCACAGAGCACAATAAAGCATCATTTTTGTACGAATTATTGTGTTCTTCTTTAGGCAGTGATAAAATATCTTTGTCACAGCTGGGATTTGACTCTGACATGGCTTAAACCAGTTTCTATACTGAATTAGAGGACCTCAAATTGGATTTCTCATTGTGCAGACAATCTCTACATTACTGGGGAAACCCACAAGTATATGAGATACTGAGAATGTTCATTCATTTTGCTCGTGTTTCAGCTTCTACTAATGGTATCGCCTCCTCACCACAAAGAAAAAGATGAAATTAGCAATTCATGATTTCATTAATTCTAATTGCTTTCCACAGGCAGCCAAGAAAATAATATAGTAAATATGGACTTCACCCATGTGGTTGTATTTAATCTGAGAAAAGCCTAAAGAGCCTACCTGAGTTACACCTGGATAAAAATGCTCCTGACTTTTAGGAGCATGTACAAGTGCAATTTTTGCACTTTTCTGGTATACATAAATGGTGTTTTATACATGCCAAATCATACATTAATGAAAGTACACTAATTTGCTAGTAAACATCAGTCAAAAACTTTAGCAGTAATTTTGTACTTCTACTACAATCAAAATGGATTGCCATCATTCCTATTACTGCTCATATGGTATTATTGTCTTTTCACAACAAAAGCCCAACAATACAAAGAGTTATTGCCAGATTTAGCACAGATCTTAGCAGAGAATGTTTATATCAATGAAACTTGCCAAGTTTCATCAGTTTGCTCCAGTGTTTTAATTCTATTTCCTTGAGCCAATTTTAGTTCATTGATGATAACACAATTTGATTTAAACTCACTTTGATGTCAAGTCAGTTTGATTCGAAACTCCTGTTGAATTTAACACATTTTAATTTTCCTGATATGATGTCTTTATTTACATCAGAGAGTACAGGAAGTTTACCTTTAGATTTTTTTTGAACTAGCAAAGAATGGTTACCTATAAAATTGTCAAACATTATAAAACTTCTATCTAGGCATTTTCTGCTCACTGCTGAATAATCATCTTCAACCCTTCCATGAGAATTCCAGTTGGTTTTAACTTAATTCTTAACTTACCAAACATATTCTCTACTTCTCACTTTCATTTTAAATCATTCGAACAATATCTTCAGACAAGATGTCATATTATTTAGACATTAATTTCTTTACAAACAGGAGCATATGAAAACATGATGTGCCAAGAACTTACGTTAGTGCCTTGAAAACTACCAAGTTTCATAGATGATGATTTGCCTTGTTAATTATTTTGACAAGACTATCCTTTGCAATAGCCTTATTGCTATTTTTCCCATTACAAGATATCCTTAAAACTCACCCTTCATATTTGCAGATAAATATTAAGCTCTCTTCTGTCTTCTACTGGCAGAAATATATGAAGTCTGGGGCTCTAGGATTGGCAATGAACTAGACAGATGGAGTTTATGTGCTGCAAGTTTTAGCTGTAGCTTTTGCAATTTTAAGTCTGAAAATGATCAAAACAATTTCTCAGGTACATAATGTTTTGTATTAAAAATCCTGATAGACATAATCAATAATACTTATTAATAATTTAATAAATATATATAACATATTCAGGATTCTGGTTTAATAGAAAATGACACTCAATGTGAGGAATATATAACATTTAAAAGAAAAAAAAGCTTTTTTCAAAGAATATCCAGTAAAATTTTTAATATGTATTCTTCATTTTAAATCAGAATCAGTGTTTGTTATGATGGCTTTTTAACATCATAATTTTGTTTTCTGATATTTAGATTGTCTACTTTATATACCAAATACATGCTATCCATCAGCATGCAGCCTTTTCACTTAAAACATATTTCAGGAGGAACTGAAAATGGGGGCCTCACAGATCACAGTCCTTACTGGACTAATCAGTAGAGTTTTTATTCAATAGGGATTGCTGTCACATAATCTGACAGCCTCTGTTCTGGAATCATAGTGTTGTTTTTCAAATGTAGTTGCTGGGGTTGAACTAACATTATATCTTTCACAAAGTCTGCCTTATTAAGACATTTCTTATGGTAAAATTAACCCACAACCCCTTGGCTACCTCTAAAGTTATCTCTGAATGTTCTGTGCCCTGTTCCTATTTTTTTCTAGCTATTGAACCTTACTGTGCAATTGTGAGGTGGCTTTGAATAATCTAATATTCCAGTTCATTTTCCTCGATGGTAAGTAAATTACTCAGTTGCCTTCTATTTACCTTCAAGATGCTTTATGTATTCCCCACAGACAACAGTCCATGACAAAGTGTTATTTCAGATGGCGCAGTCGCCCAAAAGGCCCTTTGACATACCTGCCAGCATTGTGTAGTGTAGATCTTTAGCACATTCTCAGATATCTCAAGGAAAGAATTGAGACCTTCTAAACAATGATAAAATAATGCCTTAAACTCTAAAGCCATGGTATCTTCTTGTCAAGCTAAATACTTTAAGGTTTTGAAGTCTGCAGTATAAAGAATATTTTGCAGTATTATAATCATTCTTGTTGACCTTTGATGTGTCAAGTCCCAGTCTATGTGGTCTATTTTTTTTAGTTTAGACAGTACAGTGTCTTTACTCATACTGTTTGTCCCCTTTAATCAATAAAGATGTTTTCTAGCAGCTAAGGGTGTAGAATATCAAATAGAATTCATCTGGGTTTAAAACTGTTACATTTCACATGCATGTTGAAATTGCTTTCATCGTGTATTCCTTGCTTCATTCAACTTTTTGATGGTGATTTCTTTATGGCTAAATAATGACATTAAGGCACAGATTTGCACTGGTTTCACTTCTGAGCCTTGTACTATGATTCCTTGTTTCTGGAAATGTAGTTACAACCTTGATTTTAAGTAAATGCTGTTTGTTTTCCCTCCAAAGTTGAAATAGTTCTGAAGACATAATACCAGTTCTAAGACAAAATCTTTAATACAAACTCAATATCCAAGACAGTGCTTGCTTCTAAACTTCCTTGTGTAATGGATAAGTTATGACAGCAGTCTCTTCAAAGGTTTCAATAGATGTGTTCGCATGCAATGAATTCAGATTGTATTACTGCTACTTAAATTAATCTCAAAGTCAGCTTTTGTAGAAAAAAAGATGTAGTAGCACTTCATCTAATATTTTCAGTATGAAATTCTAGAAATAAACTCATTGCATGAATATTGGTATATTTTAAGCAAAGATACTGATTATAAAATCCTGTGTTTTTTTTAATATGACATACTGTACTGTATGAAAATACTTTTAGGTTATTTTTATTCAATGTGTACAAGATATAATATTAAAAATACTAATATAAAATATTAATATAAAAGATAGTAGGTGCTGCTGAAAAAACATTTTCTTCTAGGATTCAACTTGAGAAGGCACACAACCTCAAAAATGTCCTATGATATTTTTCAAAAGACTATTGAACTTCCCATTGAAACTAGCAGTTAAATTTGCCTTCCACTTTGGTTAATGATGAAACAACAATTCAGCATAGCACTGAGATATCATTTAATCTACAGAAGGGTATTGGTACAGATACTCTAATTCCCATCTGTCCTCCATCAATACAGAGCAATGCAATGTATTCAGGATTCTACTGTCCTTAGCACAACTCCAGTAGCATTAGTGGATTTCTGTGAGTGGAGTATCATTCTATAGTAAGTCGGGGCAACTGGGGAATTATAGTTATTGATCATTTGCTTGTGCTGCTGTTTCAGCTGCTAATTATCAGTTGTATGAGTAGTCAGAATACTGCTTGGTGCTATTAACTCTGACTGTTATTTCACAGATTGTCTTTGATCAGTAAAATTTAAGATGTGTCTGTGAACTGTCCAATTACCATCCTTAGAAAAAAAAAATCTGTAGTACTGCTATTTGATATATCTGTGAAATAAATTGATTTACTTTATTGCTTTGCTAAATAAGTTGCCAGCTTCATTGTGAGCATTTCAAGTCAATCGTTTTTTTTGGGGAGGGAAAAAAAAACAACCCAAACCCAAAAACCCAACCCAGAGATTATCATACAGACTAGTAGATGGACAACCAAATGGAAACATCTGGTGTTCATTGGGTATACATGGGATATAGCAATATTAAGATGAGAACAAGGAAATCCAGGTTTTTAGAATCCTGCAGCTAAATTATCTGAGTTCTGTAAAATGAAATGTTAATAATAAAACATTAATATATTGAAGTATTATAAAATAGTTTATCTAAGGATGAAAATTAGGAGCTGTACTTTTGGCCCTATGAGTGCAGAGCTGTTTCTTAATTGCCTTTCATAACAATTTTGCTGTAATCAGGAAGCATAATGGTTGTCACTTTGATAGAAACCATTGCCACTTATGTTTAAGACATAAAAATCTATGGCAGAGATTTCAGACATGTAGGATTACTCACATTTAAGGAGAAACCCCTTCCCTTACAATATTAGCAGTAAAAGTCCTTAAAGCCTTAGAATAAATCAGACTCTTTCAGTAAGGGCAACAGTTCATTTCCCTATTAGAAGTTAATCATGTTATTCTTCAGAATTTTTTGACCTAAAATCTATGACTAGAATGACTGGAATTCTGAGGAAGCACATGTCTTACTATGATCAAGTTATGCTCCTGAAAGGAAACAGAGGAAATAAATTCATTCATTTTAAACACATTTTTAAATTGTATGGCAAATGAAAACCGAAAATACTAGAGTGAAACTGCAGAGAGTTCCTAATTCTGAATCTCTAAGCTTGGATCATATTTTACATCTATTTCTTGTCACAAGCCAAGCTTTCAGTGTCCATCACTGCTGCTTCTCTGTCAAATTCAACTGACTGCTGCAGCTGGGATTCAGAAGAGTGTCTAATTTTGATAGTGAAGAGCAAAAGTTCTTTGCTCCAGTTCTTCATGGAAATACATAAACACAAGTGACAGAAATGAGCGAGGCAAGTGAGCTATTAACCTAATGGATAAAGAACAGGAAGCTTGTGCTGGAGTTTAAATCTCTGGGGTATGGCTCTTTGCAGCTCTAATTTACCAATTAGTTAAATTTCAAATACAGCTAAGAAACATTATAGCCAATTAGTTCCAGTAGGCCTATAAGGCTGTATATTTAAATGCCCCACTTGTACTACTTCCCTGATAAACTGAAATATGTCTCATCTCTTTCCAGGCTGTTCCACTGTAACAGCGGTTTTTTAAATTCTCATATGGGACAGAAGTTAAAAGTCCTTGAAAATTAAATTAAATTCATTCAATTAAGCTGAAGAAACATCTAACCAAACTATTAATTAGAGGAATTTTATTTAGTTTATTTCTGTTAAACTGGAACTTTAAAGGGACTTCAGACTATCAAAATGGCTGCCATGTGAGCTTAAATGGCAACTGAAATTTTAACTCTGCATTTCTTCCTTTATTTGTTTTCAGTCATAAAAAAAATAGATATTTCATGTGATCTGGAACAAAGAATTAAAAAAAGCCACCCACATTTCAAGGTTATCTAAAGAGTGCTTTATAAAGATACCAAGTACATTTTTACTTTTCACCTGGTGAGTCTCTTTCCTGTAAGATTGTTATCTATGTTCTTCTGTTTCATATTGTTTTAGATGTTCTGACTCTTTGGATGTTTTTAACCAGCAGCCCTTCCATTTTGGAAGATGTGTCTATCTCTTTGACATTCTAAAATATATCTTACAGCTTGTACCTGAAGAACTTAACATTTCAAATGAAAGCATGACTGAGAAAGAAACATGACAAAATGTGTTGTTTTCTTCTCTTACCAAGCACAGAAGAAGGAGATGATGAAGAAATATTAAAAAACAATATCATATATATATTTTTTAATAAAAAGGCTGATCTCAAAAATTAAGTTAAGTCACATCTTTTAGAACATTTCCCCTTTGTTATTCCAGCCAAAGGTATTATGTGCTGATCCAAGTCAACCATGATGTGTCATCCATGTTTTAAGTTTTAACTACACTGGCATTGTATATATGCAACATAAAACTTATGTTACATATATATATATACACACGTATACATATATGTGTATATGTATGTATTTACCAAAAATACATGGGTTTTATATATATATTCATAGATACACATGTTCATGCACCCACACAAGAACATACACACACCCACATATATTCACATGTATGTATGAAGGCACTGGGCAACCAAATAAACTATCTTTGCTTGCTGATAGGGTTAGAGAATTTAGAGATTATAACCTTCAGGAATATATAAGACAATGGCTACTCTTGAGTTGAAATCATCAAGAAGTATTTTCCCAAACGCCTCAAAGGATTTGAGAATCTCTGTTTTGTACAATATTATTATTTTTGATTCCCAGAGACTTCCCTGATATTGAAACAAAGCAGTTTCTAATAAACCGCCCCAATAATTGCATTCTGATGAAGTTCCTTCAACTTAGACCATCGTGTTTAAGGGATTCCTGTATCACCCTTTTCACAACATAGAAAAGCTCTGTACAGAGAGGGAAGTAATTCATATGTGTTTTCTCTCACCACAGATTCCTTTGTCCCATTGTCTCAGGTCTAAATCAATACAGACTGACAGGGAGACAATAAAGAACTCTTAGGACGAAGAAGTCTGCTGCCATGTAATGTCATTGGAGTCCTTGAAGAAAGGAAATACTGGGCACCCAAGAACACATCTCAAATTTGTGTGTCTGACAAACACATCAAGTATAATAACTAAGCATTTCATATCTAACAGACCAGAATAAAGTCAGATGATTTTAGCTTTAGTTATACTGCTCTTGGTCAGTCATTCCACACTCTGGGTTCTCATGAGAACTGTGACCATTAGTATCTTCTCCACAGTTCATGTCACAGCAGGGGCCAGCAGGTTCTTGGGGCTGGGAGGTGGGAGCTTTGGTGTCTTCCCAGGGGCAGTGAGGCAGAGCTCACCAGCCATATCTGTATGACCATATGGGGTCTGTGTTCCAGCAGGGCTGCAGATCAGCTGTACTTATTCCTGCTCTACAAACAATTGCCAAGGTGAGTAGCTCCAGAGAGGACCCGTTAGCATGGGAGCATGGGGAAAATGCATCATCCTGGCAGCTCACTCCCAAATGGCCAGAACCATCAACAGAGCCCCAAGGCCTTGTCAAGCCTAGCCTAGAGGCCAGCACCACTGCTGACTGAGCCACTGCCTCATAGAGGCAGTGCAGGAGGGAATGCGGCAGTTCCCATGGGCAGGGCCTAGGATCTCAGAAGGCTGTAGAGGTGAGCTCAGCCCACTGTCATGGAGACAATGCTCTGGGATTGCATCCTCTCAGCTGAAAACAAACTAAGCCCTCTCTGCTGGCCAGGAAGGACACGGTGACCCTGACAGAGGTGACTTACAAACACGTAGCTGTCCCAGCATCTGGCTGTAGTGCGTGCCAGAGCCTGTTGGTAATGTTAGATGGTGACTGTGTAAGATGTCAGCAGGCTGATGATTTGCTCTGCATGGTGGTAGAGCTATAGGAAGATGTGGAATGGCTAAGGAGCAGAAGGGAATCTGAGGAGGAGATTGGTGGACCTGCATTCTACCATCCCTGAAAGAAGCAAGCCAGCCACCTGAACTAAAACGACTTAAGGAACCACGACCTTCTTGACATCAGGCAGAAGGAAGGGATTTAGAAGACAGGGGAGGCTGGAAGCAGGTTACTCCTTGGAGTAGATGGCATATTACCCCCCAGCTCATGGCACCTTCCCAAGTACCCCTCTACAACAGATTTGAGGCCCTGGTACTTCAGCAAAGGGAACAAGATTATGATAAGGGATCATCCAGGTCAGAAGACTCCCCACAGAAGAGTCAGAGAACACTTTGTTTTATCACAAGATATACTAGAAAAAAAAAAAAAAAAAAAGACTGATGGTGGTTGGTGACTCCGCCTTAAAGGGAACAGAGTTCCCCGTATGTGCACCTGACCTGACTCACAGGGCAGTCTGCTGTCTCCCTGGGGCCAGGTGAGGGACATCCCCAGAAAACTCACTCCTCTGGTACAGCCATGTGACTATTGTCTTTTATGAGTTTTTCAGGTGGGCAATGAGGAAATATCTTCAAGAAGCCTTAGGGGACACAAGAAGGACTTTAGGGCTTCGGGGCTACTGGTTCAGGGTTTGGGAGCCCAAGTACCGTTCTCGTCCCTCCTGCCAGCAACAAAGAATGACAATGGTTACATTGAAAAAATCTCACTGGCTCTTTTGCAGGTATTAGTGCCAGAATTTTGGAGGTTTTGACCATGGGACAGTTTATATGGCACCAGGCCCATTGGTGATGGGGTATGTCTGTCCCAAAGCAGGGAAAGTATTCTAGCCCAGAAGCTAGCGAGGCTTATAGAAAAGGTTTTAAACTAAGTTGGAAGGGAGAAAGGGATAATGCCAGGCTCACTAGAAATTTGCCACGGGGTAGCAAACTGCTGTTGGAGTCCAGATACACAGGGCAGCTTAAATTCATTTATGCCAATGCCTACAGCATAGGCAGCAAGCAGGAAGAGCTGGAAGTCATTGTGCAGAAGGGAAATCATGACATAATCACCAACACAGAAACATGGTGAAATTATTTGCATGATTGGAGGGATGTAATTGATAGCTTACATGCTTTTCAGAAAGGATCTGGAAGGTAAAAATGGTGGTGGGCTTGTGTTGCATGCCAGTGAGTGTATTGACTGCCTTGAACTCAATGTTCATCCTAGCCAGGATGAAGCTACAGATGAAGTGTTCTTCAGAAAACTAGGAGAAGTTACATGATTGCTTGCCCTTGTTCTCTTGTGGGATTTCAACCTACCAGATGTCTTCTGGAAGTACAACATAGCAGAGAAGAAACAATCAAGCACGTTCTTGGAGGCTGTGGAAGGTTACTTCCTAACCAACTCAGCTGGTTAGTGAGCCAACTAGAAGACATGCCTGGCTAGATTTGCTGTTCACAAAGAGAGGAGCACTGGTGGGTGATGTGATGATTGGAGGCCATTTTTGGCAAAGCAACCAAGAAGTGGCTGAATTTTCAGTCTTTGGAGAAGCCAGGGTAAGTAAAACCGCCACCTTAGACTTCCAAAGGGCTGACGTTGGCCTGTTTAGGATGCTGGTTGGCAGAATTCCTTGGGAAACACTACTGAAGGACAAAGTGCTCCAAGAAGACTGGATGCTCTTCAAAAATGAAATCCTTAAGGCGCAGGAGCAGGCAGTCCCTATATGCCAAAAATCAAATCAGCGGGGAAGAGACCAGCCTGGATCAAGATGATATTGCTTGAACACAGGAAGAAAAGGAGAGTTTATCACCTATAGAAGAAATGACAGCCACCCCATGAAAAGTACAAGGATGCTGTTAGGTTATGTAGACAGAAAGTTAGAAAGGGGAAAGCACAGATAGAACTAAATCTGGCCATTGCCAAAAAAGATAATAAGAAGTACTTTTACAAATGTGCTAGCAATTAAAGGAGGACCAAGGAGAACCTCCATCCTCTACTGGATATGGGGGGATACCTAATGACTGAGGATGAGGGAAAAGCTGAGGTACCTAATGCTGTCTTTGCCTCAGTCTTCAACAGTCACACCAGCAATCCTCAAGATATTCAATTCCCTGAGTTGGATGGCAGAGATGGGGAACTGACTGAAGTTAGCGACCCTCTGCTCCACTTAGATGTGTACAGGTCTATGGAGCTGGATGGGTTACACCCAGAGTGCTGAAGGAACTGGTGGAGGAGCTTGCTAAGCCACTCTGCATCATCTATCAGCAGGTACTGGTCTATTGGGCAGGTCCCAAGGGGTTGGAGGTTGGCCAAAGTGATGCCTCTCTACAAAAAGGGCAGGAAGGAAGACCCTGGAAACTACAGGCCTAGAGCTCTGTGCTGGGGAAGGGTCATGGAGCAGATGATCCTAAGTGAGATCATGAAGCATGTGTGGAAACTGGAAGGATGAGGCCAAGTCAGCATAGGTTGATGGAGGGCAGATCCTATTAAACCAACCTGATCTCTTTTTATGTTAAGGTGACCTGCCTGGTTGATGAGGGGCAGGCTGTGGACATTGTCCATTTGGACTTAGAAAAGCATTTTGCCCTGTCTCCCACAGCATTCTCCTGGAGAAATTGGCTGCTCATGGCCAGGTAGGCAGGTTCTTCTCAAGATGGGAAACTGGCTGAATGACTGAGCTCAAAAAGTGTTCGTAAATGGCATCACATTTACTTGGTGATGGGTCAGTAGTGGTGTCCCTCAGGGTTTGGTGTTGTTTGACATCTTCATTGATGATCTGGATGATTGGATCAAGTGTACCCTCAGTAAATTTGCAGACAACACTAAGTTGGCTGGGAGTGTTGATCTGCTGAAGAATAGGAAGTCTCTGCAGAGGAATCTGGACAGGCTGGATTGTTGGGTTGTGGCCAATGATATGAGATTCAACAAAGCAAAATGCTGGGTCTTGCACTTGGGCCACAACAACCCCATGCAACAGTACAGGCTTGGGGAAGAGTGGCTGGAAAGCTGCTCAGGGGAGAAGTAGCTGGGGGTGCTGACTGATGGAACTGAGCATGATCCAGCTTGTGCCCAGGCAGTCAAGAAGACCAACTGCATCCTGGCCTGTGTCAGAAATAGTATAGCCAGCAGGGCCAGGGCAGTGATCATTCCTCTGTACTGGGCCTGGTGAGGCTGCACCTGAAAACCTGTGTTCAGTTCTGGGCTCCTCACCAAAATAAAGACATTGATGCTGGAGCAGGTCCAGAAAACAGCAACAAAGCTGGTGAAGGGTCTGGAGAGTAAGTTTTAGGAGGAACAGCTGAGGGAACTGGGGTTGTTTAGTCTGGAGAAGGCTCAGGAGGGACCTTATCACTCTCTACAACTGCCTGAAAGGACGTTGTAGTGGGGTAGGGGTTGGTCTGCTCTCCCAAGTAACAAGCAATAGGACAAGAGGTAACAGCCTCAAGCTGCACCAGGGGAGGTTTAGATTGGATGTTAGGAATAATTTCTTCACAGAGAGGGTGGTCAGGCACTGGAACAGGCTGCCCAGGAAAGTGGTGGAATCACTGTCCCTGGAAGTGGTCAAAAAGTGTGTAGATGAGGCCTTCAATGACGTGGTTTAGTGGTGGTCTTGACAATCCTAAGGTTAACAGTTTGGTTTGGTGATCTTAGGTCTTTTCCAACCTAGCTGATTCTCTGAGAGTAGCTTGATCTGAAACCTTCCATGGTGCTGGTGATATACAGGTTGTTACCTAGTCTTTTAATTGTTTTGTTATATGGAAAACTTAATTACCTTAAATACAGAAAGACCCTAATTAGTTTGCTTTTTTTCTCAAGATGGTATACTGAGTATGAGAAACAACAACCGACTGTCATGACAAAAATTTCCAGTATTAAATTTTTTAATCTTGAGGAATTTGATCTTCAGTTTGTTTTAAATTTTAGAAAATTATCTTTGGTTCCTTTGATCATCTCCAAGAGTGCATAAAGGCAGTACTTTGCTTCAAATCAGAGAACAAAACAAGCAGTAACATTTGCTTCTGTAACAGGTAATTCCTACCTGAGAAAGAGGGGAAAAAACTTCCTCTGACTTGCAACTCAGCCTCAGACTGGGAACTATGCCTGCCTGATGTAATTACATGCCAGCTGATAGTAATTACTTATATATCTTGCACCTGAGAAAGGAACTCGATTAGAAAATGTTAGTTTTGGCTTTTCTCATCTCTTTTCCCTCTTACTTCTTCATTTATGTGAGAAATTTTGCTTGCTGGACAAAACCAGTGTAGGTAAGGTAAATGGTGGCTGATTGAAAGTTAAGTAGTTATCATAAAAGAGGAAAGGGTTGTGATGATAAAGTGAGAAAAAATCTCTAAAATTTGTCTTTTCCATACGATCTTGAGGTTATAAAATTTTAAGGGAGGGTGGGGAGTGGCACGAGAGGGAGCCACGAAAACAGCAAACTGAGAAATATTACATGCCTTACCTGAAAAAAACTAAATCTTTCAAACATTCAAGAGAAACAGTCATAATAAAACTTTCTGGAACATTTTTTAAGTTAATTAAAGGACAGGGGTGATTTCAGGTGTAGCCAGTAAAAGAGTAGATCATGGAAAATGGATGATATCATGTTTGAAAAAGAGCATGAGGTGTACTGAACAGCAATCTGTAGGACATGGTGTATCTTGAGTTTCTCAAGCAGTCTGTGGTTTGTTTTTCTTTTTTTTTTTTTTTTTAATTTGTAAATCTGTTCAAATACTAAGAATTTTTCTGGGAGGAGGGGAGTTGGCAAATTTGTGTCTTTAGCATAGACTTTTAGTTTATCAGCCTTCTAACCTGGATGTTATTGGCATGATAAATGGTTAGATTAGCAAAGTGTGCATGAATGAGCAACTGACAAAATGTTACAGTAATTAGATGCTTTGTAATATGCATGGAATTTTTCATTTGAATTTTATTGGCCTTTATTGTGGGCATTAAATGTGTGTTCAGTGAGGAAATAAACGTTATGAGTTTATGTGCAGGTATAGTGTAAAGTAGCTATTACAAAAATCCATAGCTGCAAACAAAGAATTATAGGAAACCATTAACAAAAAACAGTGCTCTGTAATGGAGTGGTATCTCACATATAAATTGAGCTTAATGGTGTCACACTGTCCTGGTGTTCCGCCACCTCCATGATGCATGTATTTGAAATTCTCCTTTTCAGTCTTCTTTTTTCTATACAAAGAAAACCTTGTTCTTACACTTTTCATGGCTATGCCACTTTTATAAAGCTTTAATCATCCTATTACTGTGCTTTGTCTTCTGTTTGGTTTGTCTTAATGCTTCCTGTAGTGTGCTAGTCAAAATGAGGTTCCCTGTGCTTACTGCTATAGTAGCACAGTAGGTCTCAATAATAAATCTCTGTATGTCACACGATAATGTTGTTAAAAGTATCCAAAAGTTACATTTTCCTTTCTACAAAAGCATCACCAATTTGCGATTGTTTTTTTAAAATCATCTATTTCAATGTTAATAGCCGACAAATACTTCTTATTTTATATTTGTATGTGCGATGTTTCCAAGCTAAGAACAATTGTGTACTTTGCCTTTGTTGCATTTCATAGTTTTTATTTCAGACTGCTTCTCTGATTTATGAAGATCATTCTGTCTTCTTAAGTTCCTGGAAACCTCATGTTTTTGTATCATCTGTTATAGCTTATACTTGTATTCTCTAAGCCATCATCTCGTCTTCCACGAAAATATTGAATAATGCTTGATCAAGTACAGATTTCTGTGATCCACAGCATTTATAGTGGAATTTGACAACACAATATTAGTAAAAGGTCTTTGTGCAGGTTTGAAGTTTCTTTTTGTCTTGTTTTGTTTAACTATGGCCAAATAAAATATAACATTAATTTAAATAAAGCACAGATATACCTTTCCTGTATAATTGCTCTGGAGATAACTTCATTTGGTAAGGCAAAATGTTCTTCTTACATAGAACAGGAAATGTTTTAGCTATGTATTAATCTAGTGTCTCAGAATGATTCCTTTAGCAATAATGGATTATGCAGTTGTAAAAAGAAGGCATTTCCCCTGTATTTTAAGAGTTCGATATTCCATATAAAAAGATGTATCTTGAATTTGTGATTCCACAACTCATCATAATGGTACAGCTTATAAATTTGCACTGAGAAAAGAGAGTAACTGGTAATGGAATAAAACATTCAGAACATGATAGGTAGAAAATTACCTTATTATATTAAGTTGGTCATAATCAATACCTTTCACAATACTATAAAAGTGCCCCTACTTTCAATCTATATGTCCTAAAAATTAACATCTAGAATAAATTACTTTTTTATTTTTATAATTGTGGGGCACCTCCTTCTTTGCATTACTGTTAAGGTCACATGTAATAAAAATATGGCTTTAAAGTACAAAATGAGTTTGATAAGGGATGCAGAAGCCAGAAGGTAATGGTCCCAGATAAGACCATGTTTCAAATATATTTGACATGCCAGCAAATTGTCTGGATAGTTCAGAAACTGTAAGTGCTGGGGAAGTATTTCATACTACAAATTCATGGCCTTTTTGCTTGTGGAAATAGAATTAATGACAATCCTATAGATCAGATAAACACTGTTAAATTTCACAAAGAGGCTAATGGTTTCTTCATTTATGAAAATAGGTTGGTTTAAAATGCACAGCCTGAACCTCATTTTACATCCGCAGGTTCTCAGGATCTAATCTCTTTCACACTTCAGGCACGTTTTCAATGAAAGACATCAGGACTACATCAATTAAAGAGTAATTTAAATATGTATGCACACAATAGAGAGACAAAAAGAGGGAAGAATCAACTGTGAAGAGAATGAAGTCTTTTCATCAATACAATACAATACATTACATTATTCTTTACAGGATAAAATTCACCTTGCACTGAAAGCCAAAGTAATCATTGTGTGACAGAAAATATATGAATGGGATGAAAAGATAAACATCAGACACTCCACAAAGTAAGCTAAGGTAGGGGGCTGTAGTGGAACTTCCCTGTGATGGCTATAGCAACTAATGCAACATAGGAATTAGGACATCGTTCATACTATGGCATTTAGAGTGCTTGTTGCACTTTCTTAGGGTTTATTGCTTGGTTTTTAGGCGGGTCTGCTCAGACCACCTAGGCTGCTTTTCTTCCTGACTTTGTCTTCATATCACAGTATATCCCTCCTGCCCTGGGCTCCCCACTACTTCTTTGTGCCATGATTACAATACCGTACTACCAGGGGTTTTCTTTTTTTTTTTTTTTTTTTTTTTTTTTTAAGTTATTTTTGTCTATCCAGTTATAAAAATAGAGGTTCAGTTTAGACTGGATTTTGAGACTTCTGAAACAGTTCCTAAGCACCTGGGACCCTCTTCTTTTTCAACAGAAAATTATTCTGATTGAAGATACATATATTGTCTATATATTTTGTATGAGAACATGGCATGGGCAAACATGGTAATTTACAAGCCAGGATTTGCCTTGAAGCTATGAAAAAGAAGTAAAATTTTTCAATGTCTCATTTTGACATGGTATTGTTAACATAGAAGGAAATATCAGAATTATTCAACCAAATGCGGAGTCATCATATTTTACATATTAATTCCCATCAATGAATGTAAGATGTGAATAATCATGGTCCATTAGGATAAATCAGACTCATGACAGCTGCAGAAAAGAAACATAATCACCAAACTAATAGTACACATAACAATTGTGTGAAGATTCAGTCTTCTGCCACATATTGAAAGTTCATCCATTCACCACTACTTGACTCCTTTTTCAATCCTTCATTTTCTTTATTCTTCTTTAAAGATGCAATTGTGAAAAAAATCAATAGCACACAGCTACAAGACATCATCTAGACACTGCAGTTCCATGTTTTTCTGAGAAGTGCTGTTGATCCTTATAGCGCTTAATATATATCTGATACTAAGTGTGTGTCAAGCTTAATTACATATAAACCCCAGTTGATTTCTGACAAACTTACAGAAAACTTTTCGGTAATATTTGTAGTCAGGCTACCTAAAGACATGCGTGCTAAAAACCAGGATTTTGACCTGTGTGAATGACATTATACATTTTAATAGACAAAGATCATTTCCGGCCAATTGCTGAGGTGACTGTCTCTCTAGGGGACGTCTGCAGCGCCTGATCGGGGGGAAGCTCGGCATCCCGGAGCTTCAACTTGGAGCAGCACCAGGCACCGAGTGAGCCTCAAGTCCTCGACAGGGCTTGCGCAGGGGCTGGCAGCTCAGCGGACTCGAGGAGCAGACTGACGGGGCGGTGCCAGGAGGGGAGGCACCAGACCTGACTGATTAAAAACTGCCCACGGAGCGCGGCGAACAGGGCGGGATCGAGGCAGTTTGCGCGGCAGTTCGCGCGGGCAGATGAGCGGGATGGTGAGCACTCGACGTATGACCCGGGCCCTGTGTGGGAGCTCTGCTCTGTCTGCCCCGGCGGTGGTCAGTGCAGGCACCCAGAGAGAGCCGATGAGAGGGGAGGATGCGGTGCGGAGCTCGGGATGCGGAGAGCGCCCGCACTGCTCTGCTGAGGGGAGGGTGCGCGATGGGCGGGGCTGCACTCGGCGCTCCCCGGTGGA
>JAOEHX010067152.1:17307-45604 GCA_025448015.1 Bolborhynchus lineola | reverse complement strand
GCTGAAAGTCAAAAACACAGTGCTGCACCAGCTACCGAGAAGGAGAAAAAATGACTGCTACTGCTGAACCCAGGACACTGCAACTCCAAGTAATTGCAAAAAATTATTTTTACCCTTGGGATAGAAAAGGTCCTCCTCTAAACATGACAGTGCAGAGCATTGTTCATGGGAAGGTCTCATACCACCTCTGATGTCACGGCTGCACAGGTGGTCAGCAGAGCTAATGAAGGCAACTTTCCCATGAATTCTAGCCACCAAAATGTAACATAGAAGTGATTGATTCCTCTGCTCTGTTCCAACAGAAAGAGGGTCTGCACCTTGCAGGATTATTCCATGTTAATGCACGGGAAAATCCTGAACTCTGGATAAGAATATGCTGAGATTACTATAGCATGGTGGCAGAGCAATTTGTCATCACACAGCAGCCTTAAGTTTAAATTTTGCTTGACATTTGTAATCCAGCTATCAATGGGTATTTGTTCACATAGGCTGGGGAGCTGAAGATGCCCACAGTGATCCTCTTTACGCGTGGTGTGATCCTCTTTTTTCTTTAGTGCTCACCTAAAAAAAAAAAAAACCTGGAAAGGCTGCATTTTCCTTTCCAGCAGCCTGCTAGGTTTGTTTTGGCAGATGCTCAACCAAATGTTGTGTTTTGGCACAGTGGGATCCCATCTTTTTTGAATCCATCCTATTGGCCTCATGTCAAAACCTGCTGGCAGCTAGATTGGGCCTCTTGGAAAGTCTCATATTTTTCTAATTTTCTATATTATAATGCCATGGCAGCTGTTTGGATGGGGACACCATGTTGGTCACACGAAAAGAGAGGTCAGGATGGAGCCTGACAGAGGCAATGAGGGTACTTGCTGATCACAGTGGGGCAAAAATAACTATAGTGAAGTTGGACTCATTTCTTCTACAATAAACCATTCTGTGATGGAAGGGAAGACAAGACCATGCTAGCATTGTCACTGTAGTGCCTTCTAGGCAGCTCTGTGGCCCCTTCTGCCTTCTTTCCACTCTCCAGGCTGTCAGCTAGCTGGAAGAAAGCCATCTATCACAGTCCACACACTCTATCCACTAGTTATCTCGATTTAGCTTGCAAGTGCATAATTTGTGGTCAGTTGATTTGTCTCCCCTGCTTTTTGTCAATACACAGCATTTTATGGACAAGTTTGTGAGAGTAAAAGCTGCAGTACTGCCCATGAACAGGGAAAGCCCCACCTCCAAAGTACATGAGCCAAAGAGGCACAGATGGGCCATGGGAACAAATGTGCTCAGAGGTGTTGATAAGGGGTTTGGAGCAAACAGCATTGTTGTCCCCCTCTGCAATCTTTGGATCAGGAAGTCATTCTGCTGAGATTTGTTTTGCTTTCCTTCCTCTGTACATAGGATAAAGCAAGCAGAAAGTGTGAAGCTGTTATTAGAGGCAGAGCTCCAAGAAATCAAGACAAATCTCATGGGAGTGTGAGTCATGTGCCCCAAACTAAATTTACCTGAAAAAACATAGCAGTGTTATACACAACCTTATAATGACTATTTCTGTTATGATTGTTGCTGTTGTTCTGGTTAATACCATTCTCACTTAAAAAAACCCTAATACAACCCTGCAGCAAGCACTACAGAAATATTATTTGCTTGTATTATTCTTTAGGTGGCTCCAGTGCTGGAGGCAGTAAGTAGTTAAAATCATTCAGTACATGTCAGAGAAATTCATTCCAATAATAATAATAATTTTTTTTTTTTTTTAAATATGGATCTGATGAATTCATGAATATAGAAAGCTCTTGTTGCTGTTATCCACAAATGGTTAATAAAACCAAGCAGGATTTTCTGATAGATTTTTCCTGTAGATTTCTAATACACTTTTCCCAGACATGCATCTACCATGGCACAGCAATCAGCTCCTGGCCCTGCTTTGTGTTTGGATCCACTTTCCCTCAGTGACAGCAGTGGGATTGAGCAGGCCTGCTCACCCTGCGATGCAGGAAGAGTTTTCTTTCTGGTATTGTTCAGGGTACGGCATCAGCTGCTCTGTCTACCATCGAGTCGAGCATGAGGAAGGCAGGGATCAAAGTGGAGCAGATCAACCTCCTCAGGGCACTGTGCTAACAAAGCATTTACAAATGTTTGTTGAGTTATAAAACCACTTATTTTGAGAGGCAAAGCAACCACTTCTCTGCAGTTTTGCCATTCTCCAGTATTCCTCTTTTTTAGGATCAGGGAACTCTGTGGGGTTCAGCAAAACCAGGCTTTCAGCAACAGGTAGGACCTGACCTGCTCACATGTGAACAGCCTGCAAATTGCTGCCGGGCTCTGCTTGGTGGGGTTTTTTGCCTATAGGATTGACACAGCCTGAATCTCGGTGGCTGAAATGTAATCTGTAGCATGTATACTGGTAGTTTACACTGGCTCTGGCCAGAGGAAACAGAGCTGTCTCTGAGGGCAGGAGATTTTTAGAAAGTGTTTTTGCCAGGTGAGGCCCCCAAGGTCTAATGGTGTTTGCACATTGATATACCAACACAAAAGGCCTTTGTGATGTAAATGCAGACTTAGAAGCACCCCCAACTAAACCATCTCCTTCTATTCTGTACAAACAACATCATGCATTCAATTAACACCCCCCATAAACAAAACCAAAGGCTGACCAATGCATAAACCTCTTAAAATTAGTTAGTTCCCCAAAGTCCTGACATTGCCATTTCTAAATTTATATCACAAAGGCTGACAAATTAAAGCAGAGGAAGGCTACAATAATGCCCATGTGTTTGCAGGGAGTGATGCTATCACAAGCTGGGAAGTTACAAAAAGCTTAACAAAGTAAAATTAAGCATATGAAAGTGAACTTTTCGCATAGTGCAGATATAGTGGCCTCCTGTTTAGTTGTTACACTTGCTTTATCTCTAAAGCTGTATGGACATTGCAAGTATGGAAACCTATCATGGTTTAAACCCAGAACAGAGGAGGTGAAGGGGGTCTAGTTGCTGTTTTATCCTATTTAAAAGTTTATATGGAAGGCTGAAGAGTGCACAGCAGAACTGTGACAGGAGATGGTGAAAAGTTGGTCTGTGCACAGGGCATCAGCTGCAGATCCTCAGTGACAGGCACCTGAGTTTTATTGCTGTAACTTCCTGAGATGGTTGTCAGATGGGCTGAAATTTCCTAGAAAGAGGTCTTTGGAGCTACTTCATCAAATAACAACATCATCTGCCTCATTTGGAAGAAGTGTCTGTGTTTCAGAGGGGAGATAGGGGAAGTGTGAGAGAGTGATAAGCCCTGAGGAACTTATTTAACCCCTGTGCTTGGCAGTGGTCACAGGCACAGACCTGAGCAGACCTTTGGTAAGATTTAAAAAATGAGATACTGTTTAATATTATTCAATAACCTGTTTGGGGTAATGGTGAGAGTATGTCCAGAAATATTATGTGTTATGCTTCTAGGGGAATGCCAGTGCCTGCATGGAATGTTTGCCTTCAGACCCTGCCTTCTCTTCTGAAGAGGTGAGAAATAATCCTTTTGAATATTACTGGGGCCAAATCCAGACAGGTGTCCGGTTGGACTCATGAGAGCAATGCTTGGCCATTGCTGGAGAATCCTTGAGCAGCCACATCAATGCACCCCCATTTTTTGAGATCTCCAGAGCAGAACAGAAGATGTTTATCCTTTCATGGAGCAAATTCCCAAGCTCAGGAATAAAATGAACCTCGTGTCTGAGTGGAGCAAAGGTGATATTGTAGGGTTACTGTCTCTAAGGTTATTCAGGATAAAGAGAAATCTAGTCCAGGTGTCTGCTATGGAGAAAATGAAGGCTTGGGTAGACTCCAGAGTAGAGAGCCAGGCTGTCCCAGGGAGCACTGCCCCTGCTGCAAAGCATCAGGCAAAACAGTTGAACATCTGTATTGGATGTGCCACTAGAAGGGGCCAGCTTTGCATGTGAACCAAACCTGAGCAGGCAGACAAGGGGTCAAAGCTAGTGCAACACCTCCCTTATAACCACGGTGAGTCTCCCGTAGTATTCAAGGCACAAATTCTGCCTAGAGACTCCCATTTACCTAGGCTCCCCATGCAGCGAAGCAGAACACAAGCTCCTGCAGAGGGCAATGCGGAGCATCACCTGGATTTTGGCTACTCGCTGTGCTTCATTTTTCCCTGGCGCGGGTGTGAAGCACTCAGCGCCCTCAGCCCAAGTAAGGCGGCAGTGCCCCATCCACCATCCGAGCTCTCAGCATCCATGCAGACCAAGCTCACTGGTAAGTGTGAACATACCTATTGCCTCACCGCTGCCTTTCCAGCAGGCTTTCAGGGACCCAAACTCACGTGCTGAGTTGGCAGTGCACAGGCAAGACTGTGGCAGTGGCATCTGGCCCATCATACCGTGAAGCAGAAGAAGGGTGCAGAGTCCAGGTGAGAAGCTGGCAGCTCATGGCAGCCAGGTGAGGGGTTGAGAAGGTACAAAGAGGTTTTGCCTCAGTTGGTCTGACATATTAAGAGACAGGATGAGTCCAGCTCTCAAAGCATGTTTCTGAGGCACAGACGCTCATGTAGGAGATCAGAGCCCAGCCAAATCCTGGGCCTCTGCCTGTAGAGGTGCAGAGGTAGATAGAAGAATCTTCTAAGACAAGTAAACACATTTTTACCTGAAAGTGCCTTCCCAAATGTTCCCACCTAGCAGCAAGAGCTGTGGGTAGCCTGTATTCATGTTCACTTTCTGCTGCATCTTGAGCCTGTACACTTTGGCTCATCATCTCCACTATATGCTGGTGATACAGGCTGCTCCAGGCTATAACTTTACACCATCCCTTCTGTAGGAGTGGGTTGCATAGAAAACTCTCGTCCTAACTCCAGGGCAAAGGTCTCAGTAGCACACCAAGGCAATGGGGGGAGCTGGTGCAGGAGGGGGATGCTTTCATGTTGTGCAAGAAAAAATGTGGGCTGAAACTGTTAATAACAGCTGCTATCTGCTCCTGTACATGCCCCTGTATTAAAGCATTCTCTAGGCTCAGCAGACACTACGCATGTGCACTAGGAAGGCATGGATGGATGGATGGATGGATGGATGGATATGTTCATTCCTGGAGGAGCTGGACACTGGCCATCCTATTTCCTTGCAGGTCAGACTGCTAATGATGGACCTGAGCAAGTGTTTGCCAAAGGAGAGGGTTGTTCACAGGGAGGTGTGTCAGGGCATGGGGGCTTCTCACCTACGTCATTGCCGAAGGAATTTCTATGGAATAGGAGACCTCCTGGCATTTTCAACAGGGTACTATTTGATGATTAAGCCCTCATTATCTTGATGGCTTTCCTTGGTATGTTTGCTCTGCTCGGTTGCGGCAAAGCTGCTCTTGCATCCTCTGCCAGCTATCCGCAGCAGGAAACACGTACATGGGAGCACAAACAAAGCCACGGGCAGGCCCCCTGCACCCAGCAGTGGGGCGAGGTGGGGTGCCCCCGAGCTGGCCAGGAGCAAACGGGCACACCCTGCCATTTTCAGCAGTTAGTTCTTGAGAGCAGGCAGGCTGGCTTCTTGCTGCCCTCACAAGCTGTGGGGGGAGGATGAGCCGAGTCGTTCTTTGGTGGCTTATAAGCACTAAGTGGTTGCTGTTTCTGGAGAGAAGTGATTTTCTGCAGCCACTGAGTGGTTTTGTTATGCTTTCATGTGCACAACATGCAGGGCTGATGGCACGTGTTGGCTGAATCCAGTTTCCAGCCCTGCTGGTAATCTAAATACAGAGCCTTGCCAAAAATCAGGAGGAGAAGAGAAAAAGAGTGGGTGGGGAGCTGCAAAGAGCCAGATGGCTGTGGGCAACTGGGAGCCAGAGATTGCATCCTAGCAGGATGCTCTGGTCTCCTCACATGGGCTGAGTGGTGCTGTTTCAGCACAGGTCAGGGTTTCAGGAGGCATCATAGATCCACAGAATAGTTTGAATTGAAAGGGACCTTAAAACTCATCCAATTCCAACCCTTGCCATGGGCAGGGACACCTTCCACTAGACCAGGCTCTCCAAACCCTATCCAATTTGGCCTTGAACACTGCCAGGATGGATGCACAGGGGAGTTCTCTTTGATGCTACAGCTCCACCACTCTCTTAAAAATTCTGCTGTCCCAGCACAGGATGGCCACTGAAATTCATATCACTTGACTCCAGGGCCAGGAAAGCTCTGGGGTATCCCTCCAACCTGAGATGGGTCATCCCATTTCCAAGGAAACCTGATGATGGTCCTGCATCCCTCAAGGCATCCTCCTGGGAACAGGCTGTGGGGACAAGCAGAAGCTCTGATAGGTCAGCAAACCTCCCTGCCTGCCTGATCTCTAATGGGAATCTGGTCAGACAGCCAGTTCAGGATGTGTCACGTTATTTGAGATGTTGTATAAGAGACCCTGTCATTGCCTTCTTTGGAAGCATTTAGAGCATCAATGCCGCTCAAGAAAAGTTCTTTTTGCTATAGGACAAAGAACAGTAAAGTAACATCCATTAGCATGGTTTCCATACAAAGAGAGAAGACTTAATCCACTGCAAACCACCCCCAAATGTTGCAAAGGAGACCCACTTTGCTAGGTCCCACCCATCTCTCATGAGTTGTGTGGCTCACATTTGGCTGTCCGAAGCACCTTGCACTGCCTATTCCTGTATTCCTTGCACCTTCGAAAGCACAACCCTAGCTCTTTGCTCAGCCTTATCTCAGTACACCAAGAATGCAAACACCAGAGCTGGTGGAGAGCAAGCCATGAGGCTGCTCCAAGCCCCAGCAAGGCAGAAGATTGTGGAGAGGCAGTGCAGCTCCTCTGGCACAGCCAAAGGGCTTACCAGCGGCTGTGGATACCTTCCAGTGTGGTTCAGCTTGGCTTTACTTCCCAAGAGACTACACACTTTGCCATCTTTTTGCACCCAAGAGGTGAGTTTTGCTTTATCTTTAAAAGCATGTCAAGTTGTAGAATCAGAAAGCAGGTGAGAAGCTGTGCAGTAAGAAGCCGCTTTGTTTGCATGCGTTCCTGGAGGTAGGAACGGCTGCTTAATTGCAGTCTGCAACAAATGTGATATATCCTTCGACAGGCTTTCCATTTGAAAGAGGTTTCCAAATGTGCATGGCATTAAATCTGTAAGGAAGTTGGCTTTGAAGTGCACACACGTGCACCAACTCGATTCTAGCTGTAATTTACTCGAGTAGATTCTGTAAAGACATGAAAATAAGCCCATGTAGATTCAAGGGATGCTGTATTACAAATATGGACTGCCTTGGGGTTATTCCCTGCCAGGAGAAAGAGGGACAGTTGCTCAGCTGAATGAGTGTAGACCCAAATGCAAAATCAGCTGGTTTTCAAAGGAAAGACAGTGTTTGGGATAGACAGGAGGATGGGAGTCTCTCTTTTGAATCTTGAGGGATGCCCAGGCTGCTGCTTCAGGGACTCCAGCAACTCCAGCATTTGTAGGGTCAGGCTGCGATATGCAGGGGGTGTGCAGGGCTACCAGCACCCTGGCACGTTGATTTACTCCCTTTGGTGGCATTTACTGAAAAACACCCAGCCATACCTTCCTGCTGCATGTGTCTCACAAAAACCTCAGAGGAATCATCACATGGCAGTAACAGTACTGCAGTGCACTGGCATTCATAGTAATCTCTCTTGTAGTCTCCCACTCATTTTTATCCTGCACTTGAAATACTGAAATTGCCCTGAGAAAAGAAATATCTTTACAAGATGGGCCATCAAGCCAGCATGCCTTCTGCTGCATCCAGAAAAGCAACCCACTCAGCAGGGTAATCTATTCAATGGCTGGGATTTATTTTTAACATTTGGTTCTGTAGTCCTTTTAACTTGAGCAGGGAAGTGAACATTTTAATAACAGCAGCCTCCAGGTCAAATGTGATGAGAATTCATAACCTGCCACATAGAGGTTTTGGAAAATCAACCAAGCAAAACAATTTCCCAGAATGAGACGAACATTCGTGTTTCTCTTCACAATGTCATACACAGAGCTGGGATGTGTTGGAGTATCTACTCATTCTCTCCTCCAATTTGCAAATAAAATGCCTCCTGGACTATTTTAAATTCGAATAACTATTGCAAGTAGAGCTTTGCAAGGCTGCTCATAAAGTCGTCAGGTCATCAAAGGAGAAATATTAATCCAGTAATGGGAATGTCCTGATGGTCTTATTTCTAATCAAAGTCTGGGTTTTCTGCTTCAAGCAAACATTGCCAAGAGAGTGGCATCAAGATATTTAAAATTGCAAGGAAAAGAGGGAGAGAGCTCCAGTCCCTGGACTGCACTGGAGCAGCAGCATAGAACAGCAGCAGGTTTAGGTCAGAGCTGAAAAGAAACAGGCTTGAAAACTGGAAAAGCTGAGATTGATGAGGGAGCTGTGGGGAGGCAACTTTTTCTTTCTGTTTTATCTTCAAATGGCTGAAGTCAGTGAGAAACGTGTCTGAGAAAAAGGCGGGATGGGACTGTAGAAGGAAATGCTGCTGTTCAAGCAACATAGTTGATTTTAATCTCACTCCAGCTGGATTCAGAAGCAGCTGTTCACACTGCACCTGAGCATCACTGGTTCCGGGTTATCTTCAGGCTTAGGAGCAAGACATTTCTGAACTGCTTGTATTTGCTCTCCATTCCCTGCCTTCCATTCAAATTTGATATCTACAAGGAGGCCCTGGGCACAAGGTGCTGCCTCTCACAGCTGGGGCTCCTCTGCAGAGTGCTGGGGCTGACAGAAAGTGGGAAAACAACATGAAAAGTAATGATCATTAAAAAGCAGCATTTCCTTCTCTGCATGCCGCTTTGACCAGTATAACATACTCAAAGCCACACTGGTACCTGTGGCTACAGCACTGTCACTCATTTCACCCAGGGTGTATTGAGAAACATTGTGCAGTGGCAATGGAAAATAACAAAATTTGCTATGCAGCATGGAAAGCTGTACTGATGGGAATAGTCATTGCTTTAATATTTAATTTGATGAGATCTAGTGCTGAGAAATGGATCAGGAGCTGCCACAGCTTCAAGTGCACGCTTAGCGCTTGCAGGGGAATTTCCACAGGGTTTGCAGTACTGCAGACTTATCTATATTCTGCCTGTGTGACAGGATAATGTATCTCATTAATTATCCGAGCACACTGTTTCCTTCCATTCCCTTTTATTAAACAGGTTTTAAACACTTCCAGGTGTTGCTTGGACATTGGGTTGTCATTCGAACTGTCTAACCTCTGTTGGAGCCTGGCACATGATCACTGCTAAACCAATGTGGGTTACTCAGATGCAAGCAGGTGGCATTTCATGAGGGAATTTCCTCACTTCATGAACATGTAAAACAGTGCAATGCTTAAGTTCTAGCCTCTCACCAGGAGGAACTCCCCAGTGCTATACAGGCTCACCAGGCATTCCTGGTGAGACAAGGAAGGAAGAGCTAGGTCAGGCTAATGCAGGTATGAGACAGGTCTCACCTAAAACCTCTCCCCTCTTTTCCTTTTAGGTGGGTCCTGTTGGTACTAAACTGTGTTTGGGACTAAGACTTACCTTTCAGCACAGCCAGTTTTCTCCTGTGCATCAGTCCCCTGCCTTCAGAAATCCCTTTGCATGTTCCAGACTGCTTGGGCGCCTTCACCAAGGAGCTGGGCTTTAAGGCAGTCTGATTGCCACTGTGCTGGCAAACAAACAAGTTGGAAATATGGATTTGTCGAAATCATAAATCAGGTAGGTCCTAGTTCCTTGCTTGTACAAAACCATCCACTTTCCAGCCTTATAACTACCTCTCTCTGGTCCTTCTCCATCACCCACCCCTGCAGGACCCAAGTTCACTGTGGCTTTTAGGCTTCAATTGTGAGCAGAAGGGCCAGACTAGGAGAGAGACTTGGTGCCTACATGCCAGTGTTTTAGCTTTAGCTGACACATCCTGAACTGTAAGCATGACCTTCCCCTCACTGGCACTCACTGCCCCCTTTGCCACTATATCCCACTGGCACATTTTGCTCCTCAGATCCCCTGGACTTCTCCTGCTTGTGGACAAGCACATGTTGGCATGATGATGAAGTGCTTGGGAACAGTTTGCTATACCCGCCAGCCCCAGGGATGGGCCTGGGAATCCTTGCTTTGGCATTGGGCAAGGTGATCCTTTTCACCTTGCTCTCCCTGCCCTCTCCCTTGGTTCTTCCCTCTCTGCCAATCTAATGAAAGCATATCTGTGCCATGGGACATAGCTGCAAGTCTCTTCTCCAAGAGTTCTCCTGATTCATCCTGTCTGGCTGGGGGTGAGGAGGTGGGACCCCAGCACTTTATCCCAAAGGGAAGGGCCCTCTGCACCATGAGACATCTCATCAGGCTTGTCCCAGGGAAAGGGCATGAGCTTCACCAAACTGACTTCACAATATGCTGTCCAAAGACATGTCTTACATTTCCCAGCCCTGTTAGCTAATAACACTGGCATATTTTTTGCTGTTTCTCATCTCTCCCTAGCATTCATGTCCAAGGCATGACCCCAAAGGCCCAGGGAAAGCAAGAATGTTGAAGAAAATACAGATATGCCTCTGCTTCTTCTTTGTCTCGGGCATTTTGTACGAGATCTCCCTGCTGTCCAGCTGCTTTTTCTCCTACATGCCTATGCCCAAGCACTTCTTGACACCTGAGCAGGTCTTGAACCTTGGCAAAAGCATCATTTTCTTGGAGACAACAGAGCGCCTGGAGCCCCCCCCACTGGTGTCCTGCTCTGTGGAGTCTGCTGCCAGGACTTACCAGGACCGGCCCATTGTCCTCTTTATGAAGGGACTTACAAATGACACAGCATTGGACTTGAACACCAGCTATGCAGCCTTCTCACTTTTGTCTTCTATGAAGAATGTCTTCATTTTTCCTCTCCAGATGGAAACTGTCTTCCAGGAGACCCCTCTGCTCCAGTGGTACAACCAGGTGAGCTCTATAATGAAGGGGAAATAGGGAAATGGAAAACATTTACAAATGGGGGGAAGGAAGGGGAAAAGTCTGAAGCAGGCTTCAAATGAATGATAAAAACCAGAACTGGCTTTGTGAAATTAGTCACTTTTTTGTTTTGCTTTGGAATAGATACACTCTGGCCACGTTTTGCAGTGTATTCATTGATTTGTTTATTGAACACATTATCAGCATTTCCCCTCCGCCCTATCTGGAGAATCAGATTTTTTGGCAAACGAAACACTGGTAAAAATAGACTGCATACGTGTTTTGATAAAACAACGCTTAATAATCTGCTTCAACAGAAGCTGGTTAAACAAAATGAGCTGCCTGAGCACTTGTTAATGCTTCCACACACTGACAGAGCCCACAATAGGTAAGATAAGGCAGAGATTTCAGTTTTTGTACTCGCAATATGCAAAACGAAGGTGTGATCTTGCACCCTGGAAAGAAGTTCCTGGGAAACTGCTTGCAAGTAGCTTTTGTCAAGTTCGTTCAGCTCAGTCCAGGTGCAGGGCAGGCATATTTCCTCTAAACTTTTCCTTCTCCTGGGAAAAAATAACTCCAAATACCAACTGTGAAAATGAAAACCCTCCAGCCTGTTTCAAAGAGCTGGGAGTGATCAGGGAGTGTGTTAAGTGGGTTGTGTCCCACTGAAATAGCAGGCAATGAATCATGGTATCATTGATTTAACCTTGTAGGTCCCACAAAACACATGTGAAAAGTTCCTGCATTCATTTATATTAACAAAGCATTGTTCTGCACCACCCCTTTATCTTATACCAATTCAATTCAATAGCTGGAGGAAGAGAAGGCAGTGAGTGACATTTGCAGGAGTGCAGGTGCAGTTTTATGGTGACATTTGCAGTCCAATGGATGGATGTGGTCTGTTTTCTGCCAGTGCCATCATTGTCTTACCTTTCCAACTGCAGGTAGTCCCAGAGCTGGAGAAGAACTGGGTCCACGTCAGCTCTGATGCCAGCCGACTGGCACTCATCTGGAAGTATGGGGGCATCTACATGGACACAGATGTCATCTCCATCAGGCCCATCCCTGAAGAAAGCTTCCTAGCAGCGCAGAAATCACAGTTCTCCAGCAACGGAATCTTTGGCTTCCCTGCCCACCACAAATTTATTTGGGACTGCATGGAGAACTTCGTTCTCAAGTACAACGGGAACATCTGGGGTAACCAGGGTCCCTTTTTAATGACACGGATGCTCAAGACCATTTGCAATCTCACAGATTTCATAGGCACTGAGGACCACAGCTGCCAGAACATCTCCTTCCTCAATCCCCAGCGTTTCTACCCCATACCATACCCAGCTTGGGGCCGGTACTATGAGGTGTGGGACAAAAGCCCCAATTTCAGCCACTCCTATGCTTTGCACTTGTGGAACTTCATGAACCACAACCGGAAAGCCGTGATTGCAGGCAGCAACACTTTGGCTGAGAAACTGTACAAAGCCTACTGCCCCACCACATACGAGGACCTGATACAAAATGCAGAGCTGGAAAATTTCACATTCTATGAGGACACTGACATGGTGTAAGGAGGAGGGAAGTGATCCTTCAAAGTGCTCCCCATCCTGGGGCCAAAACACAATCACCACAGGTGTCAGCAGCTGGCTTTGCAGGAGAAAGACATTTTCCTAACCACCACAGCTACTCCCTTGGGACACAAAGATGCATGGGCAGAATGGTGGTGGATATCCATCAGACATAGCCATAGTGACACTGAGGACAATTTTGCCTCAAATCTGTCTCCTTACAGGCACTCATGAACCAAACCTTCCTGAATCAAACAGACTTACCGGCCTTAGTAGTGAGCTTTTCCAAGGGAAAAGTTCCTAAAGAGATACACAGCCTTCTGGGAAGAATTTCATCTCTGCACCCCTCAGCAATATTGGCTACCTATGCCAGAAAAGCTGCAAAGAGAACAGGCCTTGGACAGGGCTGAAGTCTCTGAGGCAAGTGTAATGCAAATGCAATAGCAGAGGATGGATGACAGCAATTGTAAATGAAGAGAAACCCAAACCCCTGCCTTTTCATTAATCTGTGTTTTTCTCACACAAACTCTTCACCCTACGTTTTTGAGAGGGACCTCACTAGTGCAAGTGAAAATAAAAGGGTTAATAAACCACCACTTCTCTGGGTTTGCTTTCACCTGCATGCCCCTGGAAAATTAGTCCCATTCTAGCAATGTTTGTGCTCCTGCAGTTTTGTTTGGGTTCCTTACAGTCAGGGGCTGCACTGCCCCAGTCTCTGACATCAATTCAGGCTGCAAAGAGTCACATCTCCCCCTTGAAGGGAGATGCTGAGGCACCAAGAAAAGACAGGGATGGCCCTTCAGGGCTCCCAAACCCCTCTGAAACAAATGGAGTTCAACTACCCTGGAAATGAGGCACAGCAGCTCTTGAACCCTTGTCCAGCTGCACAAAACCCCCCACTTAAACCCAACAGGCCACCTCCGGCTGGAGGACAATGCATCCTGCTGCATTTACTTTTTTTCCAGGGTAATTCCAGATCCACCCACCACCCTATAAAGAAGGACAGCTTGCAAATAGCTTCTGAGCCTTGTCTGAACAGCTGTTTTTAGCTCGGAAACAGAAAGGCAGAGGTGGATCGGTTGCCCGTCATGGAATGTTTGCCATCTGCACAATGCTATCTTCTGTAAACACTGCAGCTAATGAGCATGCTGCAATCAGCAGCCTATATTCTGCATCTAGAAATGGCAGCAGGATTAACTGGGAGAAGAAAGCTCTCTGCACACAAGGGCATATGTACTTTGCTGTCCCCTTTCCTAGGGTGAAGCTGTCATGGCTCAGCCCAGGGACATCAACTTCACATCCTGGTGCCGTCCACACTGGTTTAGCTTCCCCCCCACATGCCATTATAGGGGGGTTTGCCTGCTTGTGGCATCAGGAGCTGCTTTTCCTCTGTGACTCTGACTTCCCTGAGCTGAGGGGATTCAGGGGAGGAGTTTAAGTTTTCAGCCTATAAAGTCGTATAATAATAATAGAATTGTTTAGCTTGGGAAAGGCCTGTAAGATCATCTGAGTCCAACAATTAACCCAGCACTGCCAAGTCCACCATAAAACCACATCCTTAAGTGCCACATCTACACGTCTCAGTGACTTCATGCAGTTCTTCCTGTTTTAGCTTCGGACAGCCCCCAACCACTCCCAGCCCTTCACACGGCACACAGCCATAGCTCCGATCCGGTCCTCACCCCCAGCTTCAGTTTAGCAACAAGTGAGTACTCGCCTTTTTCTACCCCGGCTCAACTCTCCAGGCTCCCCACTCTGGGCACTGGCTGTGTCCGTGGAAGGGAGGGACAGGGCTGGGGACCGGGCAGAGACCGGACCCACCGGAGGTCCCTTTGCAGATGAGCTCAGGCGAGAAGTATTTCTGAGGCTCTGCTTGTGTTACGTAGTGGCTCCTCTCAGATGAGGTCTGAGCCTTTCCCACTTCTCCCTCCTGCCGGCATGTACTGCCAGGAATTCTAACAAAGCACAGCTTATGGCAGCAAGCACAGCCGACCTCACCAGAGGTCTTGCATGGGGGTTTTCTCCTGCACCCACTCCACATGAGCCCCAGGAGCTTACCTTTTAGCAAGAAGAGAAGCTGAGAAAGAGAGGGAGGTGATGTCTGCTTTTGGGAAGGGTCTGGAGGAGCTGGGGAAGCTGCTGAAGCAGGTTGCGAGTCTGAGTCTCCTGAGAACTCCCTCCTTTGTGGTAAGGTGCCTCCCAAAGACTGCAGGCTCCCAGGGCAGCAGAGAGATGCTGACACCTGGAGCACCTTTAGACTTTTCACAGAGCAAAGAAGATCTTGGGGAGTTCAGGAAGGTGAGGAAAGCCCCAGGGTGGCAGTGGGAAGGGGGTGGGGTAGAGAAGGGTATGAGGAGAAGTTCCCTTTGTGAAGGCTAAGGTTTGCAGGGAAGAGGACCACACAACAGCCTGGCCCAGCAGCCATGAGCTGAGACAGAAAACTCACCATCTTTCAGCCTGGAAAATGAAAACCCATCATATTTTCTGAGACCCAGCTCTTCCAGCACTTTGGTACACCTGCCTTCTGCAGGTTGGAGTGGAAACAGTGCAGGTGACTGCCTTCGGCTCTAGGCTCTGCTGAGCCATACAATCTGTTCCCTCTGTAATGAGCCTTCACCCCTCAAGGCTGTTATCTTTATCACCCAGTGGGCAAAAATCTCAGTCTTAGTGAAGGAGTACCTTGAACATTTCCCTTGTGGGTGATTAAGACAGCTTTTGCCAGCAGCTCCATTGCACCAGCTGACATTGCGTTACATTACAGCACAGAAGTCAAAATACCTTTTACTACTTTACACCAGCAGAGTACTGTCCTAGGTAAAGGCAGACAAAGATTGAAGAGGTGGTTTCCCAGATACCCTAATGCAGTGATTTTACCCTCCAACCAAAGGACCTCCTGCTGAAGCCATGGCTATGCTGTCTGAGACTTCGTATATATAGCATTTAGTAAGAAAAGGCACCTGAAGGAGGACATGGGGCAATCACAGCAGTGCTGATTGAGGGCATTGAGTAATTGCAATTGCTGTGACTGATTGGTGTTGAGAGCTGGGTGAAACACAGCTGGCTTTGGTGCCTGGAGACCTCGTTAGTATTAACAACGTTGTGCAACACAGCCCTGGGGGATGCAGTACATCTTTAGGGGATTTTTAATTAATGGTGCCTGCAAACCTCTCCTTTGTTAGGAGTGGTCAGTTCATGTAACAAAACCTTCCCTGCAGGGGCCATGCACCATTACCCAAGAGGTCTAGGTAACATGCAGCTATGAGTCAAGACTGTATTTAAACCTGAACACATGCACATGTATATATATATACACTTCACTTTGCCTGATGCAATGGGTTGGGTTGTTTGACATTATAGTGCTGCTTCAGTATATATATATCACATTAGGGACAACAATAATGATGTTTGCTGGCCATATAAACAAGAAGGGAAGCGGCTTGCTAAGCTGGCATTTTTGGGTAGGCACCGGAAAAGAACAATAATTGAGCAACCCCTAGAGGGAAACTGTGGTTAACCTCAATGTCACACTGACCCACAACCGTTCCCAGAGGCTTTCATGCTCTGTCTGCGCTGGTATGTGACCTCTTCCCAGGTTAGCTGCAGCCTCAAACTAAGGCTTTCCTGTCTCCTGTCATATTTAGGCAGTGGAATATAAGAAAGAAGGTTGGGAAAGAAGAGAGGGTCCCGTAAAACTGGTGTAGTGCTAAAAAGTGCTTAAAAGAGCCACCCAGGTTGACCCAGTCTGATTTAGAGCAGTCATTGGCCCCCAGTATTTACATGCAACAGGGAGAAGCCCTGATTGGAGATGGGACTAGGGGCAAAAACGTACCTGGATGATCCAACAAAGTAGACTAAAGAGAGACATAGATATGAATGAGCTCATGTAGGGCAGAAGACCCTGTGTTCCTGAGAGATGACTTTGCAGAGTTGCAGTAGGTTTGAACAATGCTGACTTGGACTGAGCAAGCCAGCCCTGCAAGGACATGGGAAGCACCACGCAGATGAAGCAATCCCAGCAGGGAGTGCAATGAAGACCCTGGGTAGGGGTGGAAAAACAGTTCTGTGGGATGAAAAATGCTCACTGGCTTGCAGACATCGCTGACATCAGCATTAAGCAGCTCCACCCTGTGCAACCCCGGATAACCCCATGGAAATCCTGTGACTGTTCCAGAGTCAAAAGAACTTGGGAACAGGATCATTTTATCCCAGCACATATGCAGGCATCATGGAAAGTGTCTCTGCTGGGCTGTCAGTTGGTAAACCCATAGAAAGCTGACTCAGCCTGGCAGCCCCTTGCCCTTGCTCAGCCCTGCTTACGCCACCATCACCCTGCGTGCCTGGTAGGGCCAAGCCTTGGAGAAATGCTGGCAAGTGGAAGCCTTGGAGCCTCCCACTTGCAAACAACATTTTGAGGACAATAGGGGAAAAAAAGCTGGTTTGTGCACTCTTCCTGCTGCAAACAGGCACTGATAACCACTGCCCCTTCTTCATCTGAGTCAGCAGAGGAGAGCCTAGGAAAGCTTGGCTTTCTTGCACCATGCACACAGTTACTCAGCACCTCCTTGGCTTGACTGACCTTCTTTGTTTGGAAGTGCAGCAGTAAGCTGCAGGGTGGGCAGGAAGCATGTTGCAGAGCAGTGAGCTGGCTGGGACTCCTGTAACCATTGTACACAGCACACCCAGCAACACACCAATAAACCAACACAGCCCTGGCTGCTTTGCTCAAATCCTGGGGCAGTCAGCCTGTGTGGGACCCCCACCTGCATCCAAAAATATGGTAAGTGGCCCTTAGCAATAAAAAGTGAAGTATCTTAAAGGTGGCATGTGGGTGTAGGTGAGGGGAAATAGTAACAGCAGCAGCAAATCTCTGTCAGGAGACTAAGAGCAACATAAGTCTATTTCACAGATTTAAAACTAGGTATTTTAACTATATGTGTTTAATTGTTTAGGACACTACTAGGAAAATGAGCAAATGCTGCTTCTTGCAGTGATTTAGGTTTAGGCTAGAGCAAGGCAGCACAGAAGGCAGCAGACTGTTGTGATACTAAAGCTTGCCTAGTTTTCATTGTGTATTGTTTTCGAAACAGGCTAATTCTGTTTCCCTAAAACAGGTACCCTCAGGGGGGATTTACAGCTTCATTCAGAATGGGTTATTCTAAAGAGTTCCAGTGTGGCAATTTTAGAATTCTCCCTTACCAAAAGCAGCTGGTGAACAAAGTGGCAGGATTTCTGTATTTCAGAATTTGGCAAGGCAGTAGGTAGCAGGGATGGGAAGAGAAAAGTAAGGTTTTTTTGTTGGTTGCTACATTAGGTAAGCTCCAACCTTCTTCCCAGTTCCCACAGTGTGTGCAGGCTGGTGGGGACTGCTGTGGACCTGGGGAGCCAGCCCTAACCTAACCAAACCATCCCTTTTGCTTTCCAGCACTTTTCTACAGACTTTTACTACCCACTGCACTGGCTCATGCCTGGGGCTGCTGGGATGCTGGGGGCATCCCCAGGGCTCACTATCCCTGTGGACATCCCCCCCTTCCACTTCCAGCCCCGCCGGATCACTGTGGACTGGCGTCGCTTCAGTGCCATCGACGTGGAGCGGGTGGCGCGGGAGGTGGACGTGGCTGTGCTGCAGGAGCACATTGCCAGCATCACCTTCTGTAACCTGGATGGTGAGCGGTGCCCCCACTGCGGGCAGCCGGCAGACCCCATCCTGCTCAAGGTGCTCAGGATGGCCCAGCTGAGCATCGAGTACCTGCTGCACTGCCAGGAGCGCCTGGGGACCAGCCTGGCCGTGCACACCCGGCGCCTGGAAGCTGCCTCTGCAGAGCTGGCTTCCACCCAGCAGCAGGCAGCAGAGCAGGCGGTGCAGCTCCAGGTGTCAAAAGAGGAAAGCAGAAAGTGGAAGAAGTTGCTTGCCATGCAGCAGCCCCTTTTGCAAGCTGTCCCCAACACCTATTGCAAGGTGTGTGATGGAAAGGTGTAAGGGGTGTAGAGCAAGTCCCCATACATGATGCTCTTTGTCACATGCTGTATTTGTAGCCTGCTGTGGTTACACCTTGGCCTCAGAAAAGGTGTTCTCCCTGTCCCTGCTGCTTTCCCTGGTGCTGGTTCGTCTCCTTGATGGATCTTGCAAAGTCACTACCAGCAGAGGGACACTCTTCTTTCATGAGGGGAAAACTACAGGTAGTCAGAATTGAGCAGGATGCAGAAGAGGTCTATATAGGGAGATCTCAGGAGATCCCTGTGACCTGGAGGATGCCTCATGCCAGGGAGACTTTAAGCATCCCACAGTGAAAGATTTCTGGATGCTCCTGCATTTGGTGGTGATTTTGCTTTTAACCCCAACCCAGCTTTTCCCACCATTTCATCAGGGAGCCTGCTGGATGTGCCTTTTGTGTCTGCTGCTTTATCTTCACCAAATCAACCCGCTCACTCCCAGCAAGTTAAATCACACAAACCAGATGATATAGGTTCATACAGCCCAAAACTCCCTGCAAGCAAATGACCCCATTATAACTAAGGCCTTGGTGATGCTTTTGTCCCCGTATTGCAGTGCTCTGGTGAGGAAACCAGCAATTTTTCCTGTGCCATCTTGGCTTCTGCCTTCTCCTTTGCTTTCAGACAGAAGAAACTCCTAATACCCTCCATCTATGTGTTTCCAGCACAACAGCCACGTCTCTTGAGGTCATCCCTTTTGCTCTAAAGCAGCAAAGCTCTGTCTGCCTTGCAGGGGACATGGGGAGTGCCCTTTTCTGCAAATTACAGCCCCTCCACTGACTTTTCCCCTTCTCCAGTGCCACCTCTGTGACAAAGCCTTCATGAACAGCTCCTTCCTGCAAGCCCATGTGCAGCGCCGGCACACAGAGACCGCTGAGAAAGGTGAGCACTGGGACAAAGTCTCCTCTCACTTTCCCAGGCAAGTTTTCCCACCAGAGTGACCACAGGAGGTGAGGGATAACTCCTTTCTTCCGCATTTCTGTGAACATTGACTGAATGCTTTCTGCTCACTGCATTTCCCTCAGGCACTGGTAGGACATACAGTGAAATGCAAAACTGCGGTGTATTTACATCTCTGTGCCTCAGTTTCACAAAGGATCTTCTACAAGCAAATATTCCATGAAATGCAGCTCCTCTGGGGAGTTTGGGAGAGTGTTTTGCTGGAATGGGAGAGGGATTCACCTTTCCCATGCCCCTTTTATGGCAAGAAATTGATGCTCCTTTGCAAAACGCATTGAAAACTGCAAGTGCAACATGATGTGTGAGAGACAAGGGGCTTCGCTGCAGCTTCACCTGCATCCAGCACTTGAGCTTGGCAGACCAAAAAGCTGCTTTTTCTATTTGCTGGCCACATTTGTCATGGTCACTCCTTCAGCTCAGCTATCTGCTTCTCCACCCTGAAAACCTATACTGCTTCAGTAGCATTCTCCGCCTAACCCAAACCAAAACCCCAGTAGGAGCTGACAGATCACACCCTTGTTCACAGTATCTCTGTTTCCCTGAGCTTTGCAGAGAGGAGGAAGATGGAACAGGTGGAGCAAATGGAGGATGAGGTGGAGGAGCTGAAGGCAAAATTGAGGGAGATGCAGCAGCAGCTGGAAGCAGAGAGGGAAGTGGAGAAGCTGCACAGGGAGCAGGTATGGGGCAAGGGCACTGCTGCCTGTCTGGAAAAGATGGGGTGGTAGGAGAAGTGATGAAATGCAGGATATTTTTTAATCATGGGTGAAAAAGCTGCTGCAAAATATTTATTGGTGGGTCTTGTGTTTATTTATTGGGAAAATTTGCTCCCTTCCCCCCAGTTCCTAGGGAAAGTGTCATATGGAAATAAGGACAGTGTAAGCATGCCTGCCAGGGGGGCTGTGCTGCCTCCAACTCCCCTTAGCATGCTGGCAGGTTTTGAGCAGCAATGGGAGTAATGAGAGCATTGGTGCTCATCCCACAGTCACCAGGGCAGAAGCTCCAGCCTTTCTTACTTCTGCTCTGCAGCCAAGACATGTCCTGCCCTGATTTTTCCACTCCCTTTAGGAAACAGAGAGAGCTCGCCAGCAGGAAGAGGAGGGCAGGAAATATTTGGAAAGGTGGAAAGTGGAGGAGAGGACAAAGCTGCATGAAGAGATAGATGGCCTGAAGCAGCTATTCCTCACAGCATTCAAAGATATGGCCAGCAGGAGCAGTGCCATGGAGGGGGTAAGCAAGCACAAGCAGGCGAGGGGACATCCAAGCCTTCTGTTTCATCTGATCTAGGTGGCATCACAGGTTGACAACCCAAAGAGGCCTCATTTCTTAGTTCCTGGGGTACAGAAGCATTTTGGAGCCAGAAGTCGTGGGTGGCCAAGGTTGGGTTCCCCAAGAAGAAAGTGAAGTCTCCTGTGCAACACACAGCTCCTTCCTCTCCCCCACTCCAGAAACTGCAGGAGCTTTGTGCCAGAGAGTTGTTGGAGTCCAACCTGGGGACCCTGCAGGATGATGACACCGAGGAGGCATGGAGGCAGACATCAGGTTGGACAGAGCGGGAGAGGATGGTGGTGCAGGTGAGTAGGGCTATACCTGTGTCCTTACCCCTGCTGCGCATCCCAGGAGGTGCATTTGGGCGGAGAGGAACCCACATCCATGCACCTCTGTGCGTCTGCTTTGTCTGGTCTTAGCTCAGGTTCAGGTAGCAATGGCCTCACACAGCTGTAGAGCATGGACAGTCTGAGTCCAGAAATGAGCCCTGAAGGGTGCAGATGACATGTCACAGTCCCAGGTCAGCCCTGCTTATTGCAGGGAAACCCATCTTCACCAGAGCACTGCAGAAGTTCACCATGTGGAAAAGCACTTAAATAAACAAAATACATTTATTTACATAAATAGGAGCAATCAGCCTCCTTCTCAATGTCTAAAAAGTTATGAAGAAGCCTTTACTGTGCATGATACTCCTGAGCATGGAATGAGTTAAAAACAGCACCACTGTTATGGTTATGTTCTTTCAGTACCCAAAGGGAAGCTGAATTTCTCTGAGCATGGATGCCCCCAGTCCACAAGGCAAGGAGGGAAAAGCCCAGGGCAGAGCAGAGGTAGGCGCTGAAGGACTTACACAGGAAGAACAACACACAGGAGATCCAGACAGGTGCCAAATGTCCTTGGCAGCTCCCAAGCACCTCACTCAAAAAAGGCCTCATTTCCTTTATGGTTCCAATACAGAGACATTAGGTCTTTTCAGAAGAACTGGAGATGCTCTCTGCAGATCACTCCAGTAAGTGGTAGGTAGAAAAAGCAAGGCTACACACTTTCAATGAGCCATGGCTGGACTTCAAAACCATGTTATGAAAGGGAAAGAATAAAAGAAATTCAGTGACCAAAGCCACATCCTGTCACAGCTGATGAGAAGACACGAGCTTGGCACCAGCAGACTTTGAAGGTGGCCATACCTCATCTGCAAAGCCAGATCTGTCTTTTGAAAGGCATCTTATTAATGAATAAAAATCCAGAGAGCTGCCCTTGCTGGTGAAGTGAAGAGGTGGCTCCAAACCTATTTTTACCATGTTCAAGTCTTCTTGTTAATTTTTTGCCCCTTTTAATTGAAGAAAAAGAACAAGACACCCCGTGATGCCACATCTCAGGACCAGTGGGCAGTTATAGACCATGGCCCTCAGCAAATGGATACCCTCAGCACCCATCCCAGGGAGCAGCCCAGGCTCACCAAGTCCCAGGAGAAGAAGGCAAGTGAAAATGGGGTTCATCAGGAAGGTTTAAGCAGATATTTAACTCTAAGCAACCTTAAGACATTTGCTGAATCAAAACAAAGTCTAATTTCAACCCCATTCTGTAGCGCTTTACTATATTCAGCTATTTGTGCACTCATTAAACACGAAGCATGACATGAGTATCATTGGCGTAAGTCATGCCCACCAGAGTGTAGGTCACCAGAGCAACACTTTGCATTGCAACTGCCTCAGATCTGTGGATAACATATATATATAACAGAATGGCATCTGATGTGCTAGTGATCATATTGTGGAAGGGAAAGTCCCTAAGCTGACCTCTTACAAGTATAGTCTCCTTAAGGGGAATAGCTCCTGGGGAGTTTATGTGCCCGCTTTAGGCTCTTGCTGTTTTCTGCTGCTTTTTTGAATGCATTTAATGATAATACTTTGCAGTGAGAGGAAAAATTACCCAAAATTACAGACAAAGTAATTATCTTTGAATGATGCCCGGTCTATTTCTTTACAGATCAAGCTGCTCTCTGCAGGAAAAGCTGAAGGTAATGACTGCATTTTTAAAGTGAATCAATTTGTGTCTAGCTAAACTTTTCATAGCTAACAGCCCTTCAGACCACAATTTCTTCTCTGCCTCCCACTATGAAAGTGTGCCATGAAGTCTCCTCCAGGGAGCTGGCTGTATGTCCTCTCATAGAGTGAACATCTTTCAGTTCCTTGATGATCTGCTGCAGCAGCATACGCCACAGCTCTGGCTGCTTGCACAAAACTAACTTGTCTCTTGGGTGGGCCTTGCATTATAGCTATACCCCAAAGGAATGAGATTTCAATCAAGTACTCACGGCAGCTGACCTTGCCTCCTCCAAAGTAAGCCGGTGGTTATTTGCATAAAAACAAGGAGCTGAGGTGTGCTGTGGTTTCATCTTTACAGCCTGGGGTTTCTATAATCAAGTGCCAGGGAAAGAAAGCGGGGACTTCTCAGCTTCCTCATGCCTGCAGCACAGCTGCAGACCTGGCCAGGTGCTGCTGCTCAGAAAACATAAACCAGGGATGGCTGTTAGCAAATACCCAAAGGGTACATCACTGACCCCAGCCCTGAAGATGGCTGCTTGCCCACTGACATAATCCAACCAGCAGCCTTGGTGAGAAAGCACCCTGGGTTTTCCCTTGGAGATGTTGTCCAAGGGATGGTGCCAGACCTGAGCCAAAGGAACACTTGTGTCCATACTTTCTGTACAGGAAAAGCAGGTGGTGATCAACACTTGCTTCTCTGCTGGGGCCTCAGCTCCTCTTTGACTCTCAGTTTCCATTCTTCCTTTCAGGGAAGGTGACCAAAGTGGAAGCTGATGAAGAGTCAGCAGGTGGGTACCAGAGTTTGAAGCATCCCTATCCTGAGAGCACCAGGACAAAACCAGTGTTTGGCTTCAGGTGTTGTGCAGGGAGAACAAGCAGCGCTGTGCAAAGCTGGCTGTGGGGAGGTGGTGGGCTGGGGGCAGAGGTGGTGAGCTCACTGTTCCCCTCTCAGCTGTACAGACTACAACGGCATGCTGACCAACCCTGCTACCAATGGGAAAACTGTCCCAGGCAGCTACTTGGCCATAGGTGGAATTTTAGAGGAGTTGTGGACAGGGATTAATCAAATTAGAGTAGAAAGTTGCCCCTTTTAAGAGGGATGCAGTTTGCTGAGAGCAATCAGTTGCTTGCTTTGGGACTGGTGGGACCTATGTCTGCAAAGAGGAGAAGGATCCCACCAGCCCCATTCCCAGGGCACAGCCAGTGCATCACTGCACTGGTACCAGCACCCCCTACCTTTACTCCAGGCAATGAGGAGGCCACCCAGGATGGGAAGCACAGGCTGCTGAGAGCCCTGCGGAGAAACCCAAACCTCCTGAAGCGGTTTCGCCACATCCTGGAAGAAGTGCTGGAGGAAAAGCTGGAGAGCATGGGGGTCAAGAGGGTAAGTCTGCCCTTTCAGCGCCAGCTTTTGCAGTGCCAGCCCAGTGCAGGAACACAAACACTGTTCTGAACTGATTAATTTTGGGGGGGAGAGCAACTGAAATGTTAACAGGCAGTAAAAGAAAAAAAGTAATCCCCATCTGGAGCAATGACACTCTGAGAAGCCAATGGGAAGGTGGAGGCAGAATCACAGAGTAGCACAGGGGATAAACCACGTGCTCCCACCTCTGAGGCTGGTTGTTAATATCTCTCCAGCAAATCTTTCTCACAAGCAGCCTTTTATGTGCTAAATTACCCAGGCCTCCTTCTCTTCTAGGGAAGGAGGGTGTTTGAGGGCACAGCAGCCCCTGTCATGGGGATTTCAAGGGGACTTTCACTGTCCAAGTCCTTTTCATGCCAAGCATATTAAATAGTACCTCTCTCCCGAGCGCTTGGCAATGCAACACCACCACCTAGCACCGTGCAGAGCCGGTGCAAGGGGAGGGAGCAGGCAGGCAGCAGGGATCCGCAGTAATCTATCGACCCATGCTTCCGAGCAAGGCAGCATTTCTGGGTTTAGGTCCTGCAGGCACAAAGACAAAGCGGTGATTGAACGACTTCCTGTGTGATTGTTTTCTGGAGGTGCTTTTAAGGAGCATTCCTGGGTTCATTTCACATATGCTTGAGCGCTGGCATGCCCCCCATTTCCCCAGCATGTTGTTTGGGAGAACTGATGCAGTGGCATCTAAAGCAGCAGAGGGGCCCAAAGCCAGACTCACAAACTAACAACCCCCCTTCACCCTTTACTTCTCATCATTTTACACCTCTAGAAGCCCAGGACATTCATGGTCACAAAACCTCCCTGAGCTGTAAATACATGCCAAGAGAAAATGCTGCACATGCTTACCCTGTAGCTTAGAAATTGCCCAAAATTACTGAGATTTACTCTTCAGCAGTCTTTTATCAAAGCAGATGAGGGCTTTGCAAATGTGGGCTATTTGCATAGGATACATTGTGCCAGGGTGACAGGGCTGGTGAGAGCTTCCTTGCATTTTGGACACGGCTTGGAGCTTGCATATCTCTTAAGATATGGGTAAATGCTGCCAAGAGTTTGTTTCACCACCTGGTGCTGTGGGAGGACAATGCCAGGCTCCTCAGCTGCCCTCTGCTTTAGGTTGCAAAGGGAATCTCCACTCGGACCTACAAAAGACTCCAGGCTCTGGTGAGGCTTCAGCAGCAACAGAAGGCTGTGAAATTTCCTGGTCTAATCCATATGAGGGATGAGTTGGTCCGAACACTGATGGGGAAAGTCAGGCAATGCAAGAAGCCCAGCAGTGCTTTGCCTCGGCAGCTCTCTGCCATCCCAGGTACAGTGACCTCCTGTTCTCTCTAGATATCAACCGTGGGATCTGTGGACACCCACTGATGGCCATGGGATGCTGCCTTCTTGCCCAGTGGGGCAACAAGACAGAGAAGGGCAGGAAAAGGCATTTAGGGTGATGCAAGTCCCTGCAATGGATCTCTGCATAATTACCTCTGTGGGTTGTTCTGACATATGCAGGAAAAAACATCAGCTGTCCCCAAAAGCCCCAGCAGAGTGAAATACAGGTCTGGCAGTGCTTGCAAATCCCTTTCTCCCTCTTTTTCTATACAGCTGGGTGGGCTGCATGGCTCCTCCCAGAACAACCTACAGGACTACCAGGAGATGGATGGTGATTGTCCCTGCTCTCAATATTGCTTTCCAGCTCAAAGCCTGAAGACCCCCAGGTCCCTTTGTGGGTCAAAGGCCATGACTATACCAGCTGCAATAGAGCCTGAAGTCACAGTGATCCCCCACCCTGTGTCTTGGAGCAGAGTCCTCTCCAAGCACAGCCCCTCAAGGACTCCTTGGGGCACCATGGGGACCAGCAGACCCCACCGAGCTGTCCCATGGCAGAGGTGAGTCCCACCATATCCTTTTGATGCCCAGGTAGGCAGTGCCTGAGGACTGTAAATCTGGCCCTAAGTATGCTGCATGTTTCCCAAACAGCAGCACCTTTGGAAAAGTGCCCAATGATGGGTGATGCAGCACCACAGAGGGTTTTGTTTGGAAACAAACTGGAGACTCTCTGCTTGTATGGGCTGACTCAAACAACTCAGCAAAGTCAGACCTGAGGGCTTGCACCCACCATGTGGTGCTGGAGACAAACACAGGGCATTTCCCTCTGGTGTTTGGCTCCTTCTTCCGCTCCCAAAACCTGTGCAAGGGGATGAACAAATACTCTTGGGGCCTTGGAGCAAAACCAGTGAAGTTGTAAAATAAAAGCTTGCAGACGATGCACAGAAGAAACACTGTAAGAGGACATGAGTTGGCAGCAGAGAAGGGGAGCTCATCCGTGCCCAAGAGCAGGACAGGAAAAGAATTTACTTATTTGCTCCAAGAGCAAGAGAAAGCCAAATTGAGGTTTTAAACTCAAGCAAAGCAATAGCAAACAGATGCAAGGTGTGAGTGTATTTGTTGAGATGCTAGCAGCATTGTGTTTGCAGTCAGTGAGTGTGATGGACCTGTCCAAGCTCATGGGGACCATGAGGTTTCTCCATAGGGCTGGATCATAGTCCAGAACATCACAGAGCTTCCTTGCCTCTGCTTCAGGAGTGGGGAAGACGGATGCCAAAGCAACTCCATATCTGACCCATCTCTCTGTGTTCCAGCTCAGAAGCGATGCTGAGAGGTAAGCAGCTCAGCCTGTCCCCTGTGAAGCCAGCGCTCTCTGCAGTGATGCCGGGTGATGAGACTGACTCTGATGGGTCAGACCTAGACTCACTGGAGGAAACAGCTGGTTCAGGTACCGCCTGCTCTTGTAGCAGCTGCTGTGGGTCAGTGAAGGGGTGGGAACAGCCCAGGTTAGTACCATCAGTGCCACAGTGTCACCTCCATCCTGGGGCTGAGGTGGAATAAGTTGTACTGCACCCATACCAAGCCAGGCAACAGAGCACTGATGACTTCGTCTATCAGCGACTTTTGTGCCCGACCCTGCCAGGATGTTTTATAGGATCCTATAATGGTTTGGGTTGGAAGGGACCTTAGAGCTCATCAGTTTCAACCCCCTGTCATGGGCAGGGAAACCTTCCATTAGACCAGGTTGCTCCAAGCGCCATCCAACCTTAAAGGGAAGAATTCCTTCATAATATCTGATCTAAATCTCCCCTCTTTCAGGTTAAAGCCATTACCCCTTTTCCTGTCAGTATATGCCCCTGTAGTGACAAAAGCCCCCTTTAGGCATTGGTGTTCACCCTTTTTTCCTAGAGCACGGTAAATCTGCAGCTCTTCCTTTGCACAGGGGGAAACCAGACTGTCTAGAGGATGCAGGGAACCCCACAAGACCCAAAGGGTTGACAAACATACAAAGGAAAGCTTGTTTTAAGAGTTGGCTGTATGCTATAAAACCTGTTGTAAACCATGTGTCAGGAGATGATGCGTGGACTGTCCTGTGGCCCCTCAGGGAATTGTGGAGCAGTGTCAGGCACCTCTCACCTATGCATTAACCACAGACATCGGCAAGTATTCTTTGCACGTGGCTGTGGTGTGTCCTAGGCCAAAAAAGAGATGTTGGTGCTGTGTCACACACCACTAACCTGGGCTGCGTGTGCAGAGGTATCCTCCAGCATCCCCTCTCACACAGGAGTGTTATTCACCCAGTGCTTGCTCAGGGAGGGAAACCCCCCATGGTTTATCCTATGCACAAAGCATTTGCTTCCTGAAACAGCTCCACTGGGATGGTCCAGGCAGTGCTAGTGAGTTTAAGCTATTTAGAAAGCAGCTCACCCTGGGGAGCCTGGTGGCCCCCTCCCTTCTCACCCACCTGTGCCATTACCTTGCCCTGGTGTTCCCTGTTTAACCGGCTCTGCCCTGCATAGGGACAGTCACATCCAGGATGGTGAGGCTTTTGGAGAGATGCCTGGATGCAGGGGCACAGGGACAGTCCAGCAGGGTGAAACTCTTCCCAGCTAGGAGCTCGGCATCCCCCAGCACTGGCCAGCCCACCAAGAAACTCCAGGGACCTTGTGCAAATGGGCACAGAGACAATTTCTTATCACCTTCAACAGTTGCATGTCCTTTTTATTTTGAGGACACCAGAACTGCACACAATACTTCCAATGAGGTCTCATGAGAGCAGAGTAGAGGGGCAGGATCACCTCCCTCGACCTGCTGGTCACGCTCCTTTTGATGCAG
>JAOEHX010067152.1:0-15860 GCA_025448015.1 Bolborhynchus lineola | reverse complement strand
CCCAGGCTGAAAGTCAAAAACACAGTGCTGCACCAGCTACTAAAAAGGAGAAAAATGACTGCTACTGCTGAACCCAGGACACAGTGTCAGAATCAAATCGCCTTTTTTAGGGGAAAAAGAGGGCCCAGCCAAGCCAGCACTGATTTTCGGGAACCACCCCGCAGAGCTGGGCGGCAAGGGGACAGCACGTGGTGACAGGGAAGTGATAATGCTTTTCTAGCAGCCACTGGATGGTGCCACAAGACCAGAAACGGGCAGGAGCTGCTTTGCAGCCTTCCCAGGGCTGCCCCTCTTTCGGGGAATACCCCAATACTGAGGCTTTGGTAGACAGCACAGGGAGTTGTGTAGTCTCTGGAGAGCCACTGTGGGTGGTAGCAAGGAGGACAAATGCTGCGTGGTCTGAAAAGTAGTGATTTCTGCTCTCCATTATGCACGTTAAGCAATAACACAATGTCTGACAGTGCCATGAGGTTTTTGGAGCCCCAAAGCCATGAGCTTTGCATCCCACATGCTGGGTCCAACTCTCTGCACTAGACACAGCCTAGCACTTGCTTGTGGCCTTTTTATTCTTTAAAGCAGTCCAGAAAACAGAGTCAGGAAGGGGAGAAAGCAGCTTTCCTTCTTGCTGCATCTCTCGTTGCTGGTGCCTTTGAGGGTGATGAAAAGGATCTTGCTTTCTGCTCTAGGAGGAGCCTAGGCTGAATGCATTTGGACAGACAGAGTTACAAACCACAAGTTGCTGATTCCTTCTTCCTTTCCTTCTCGAATAGATGGAAATTCCAACCTAAAGGATAGTATTTTGCACTCTAAAAATGACCATATATGCTAAACTCTGCTGATAGTGCTCATCTATGTAGAGTCAGATGATTTTCCTAATCCCCTCTATATTCTGTACATTTGGAGGAATGCATTTATGATCCTGATCACTTTGACATTTTGGAAAACACAATGGGAAAAACTGTCACTTCTCGATTTAACTTCTCTTTTCTAACCCATTCTGCTGCTGGTTCAGACTTCTACTATTCCCTATTTCTAACATTTGCATGTGCGTTTTAATGCTGGGGAGCAGAAAGCCCAATCAGAGCTAAGCAGAACACTCTGTATTAACATAATTTCAGCAAACTGTTCACAAATGTCCAGACCCCATTTCCTCTCTCCATATTTTGTAGATTCCCATGTCTCCCGGTACATTCTCTCACCTGTGTGCTTATATGCATCCATAGGCCATGGATCTTTAGCTCCATCCCTTGAAAATAATTATTTTCCATTTTTAATACTTCAAGTTTTAAGAACTATACCTGGCTTGTGTTTTTTGTTGCTTACAGTGTTATTGCCAGATGTGTTACTTCATGCTTTATTTAACAGCTCTTGTTTTTGGTGAGTGTTGATCATAACAAACACTGCTTTTAATGAATTAAGTAAAGGAGGGATGTTTTCCCAAAACAATGGGAAAAGAAATTTCCCCTCAAACAAGCAAACAGGTGGTGAAAAGGCTGAAAGCAGAAGCTCTTTTGCCTTGACTACTTGGCAAATTCGGTGCCAAGGATGGTGTCCTGCCCAGCACTAAAATCTAAATCATACCCATTCTGCCAGCTGCTGATCAAACACTGGCAGCCCCAGGTCTGTCTGCTTTTGCTGTTCCTGCACGTATTCTCCTGCTGACCAGTGCATGAATTGCTCTTACTTTTGTTTTACCAACAGTTTTCATGCCTGAGGTGCTTCTGACTCATTGCAGTGAGCTTCATGCACTCAACACCAAGTCCAGATGGCGACAGGAAGGTGGGGGAAAAGTGTCCCCTGAGTTTGGGAAACTCTAAAAATAGCTGAGAGCCTTGTGCTAAAAGAAAGATGACACTCATACTCTTGCAAATAAATAAATATAGACACAGACAGAGCCACATGGCAGAGAATGTGAAGTGGACGTGGAAGAGCCTGAAGGTTCACCTTGGGTTATCATAGGTGATGAGCTCTGAGAAAAGAAGATGAAAGGGAGAAGCAACTCTGAGATGAGCTCCATCATCAGTGTGCCTTGTCCAGAAAAGAAACACATTTTTTTCAATATTTTTTCAATATTTTAGATTTTTCAATTATTTTCCCCTGTTGCTGTGTGGACTCCTTCTGAGATAAAGCAACTGCTTGTGTACCCCTTTTTAGGGTACTTTTTTGGTGACATCAAATTGGACCACAGTGCTGTCACTGCTGGGCTGCACGATACCAAACCAGCGGAGAGCAGCAAAAATGCTTCTCAATCAAATGGATTACTGTATCCCGAATGCAAAACAAAACAGAATAAAACAAAACCAACAGAAAGCACACAGTGGAAAATAAAGTCAGAAGTGCAAGTGGGGACTCTCGCTTGCGGTCAAGATTAAATAGGCAGATGTGTGGCCAAAGATTTCTTTGTGACTGAATTAAGGAAACAAACTTGGCTTCTTCCACAGGAAAACAATAATGGAACAAGTGCTGCCTCCAAAATTCGTTTCTGTCAACCTGTGAGGATGCTGCAATACCACAAGACAGCACGACTGCTAGCAGCAAAAGCAGGCAAACCACAGGCACCCTGCCCTCATGCTGCCAGTGCTTCTCAAAGCCTGATAACACATCCTCTTACCTCTCAAGTGTTCATGCCTGTTCCTTGGGTCATATCCAGCCCACCAACCTGCTGCTTGTTCATGGGTAGTGAAGAGGGTGGTGAAGCAGGCTTGGTCCATGGGCACACATGCCCATCCACGCTGCTTAACACCCAGAGGCTGTTCCTAAAAAGCTGAAAATACCCTTCAAGTTTTGTTAAATGATGGAAGATGCAACCCGAGCATCATGGCATGATCTGGGGGAGCAGGGCCTGTCCACTATCCATGCTTTTTCCTGAGCATAGTTTTACCTTTCCAATCCTCACCTCTGATCTGACCTGCATACCCCATCTGGGCACGTATGCCCATCCCTCCCATGCTCAAACTGCTCCCCGTAAAGTCCTGCCGGTTTTTGTTGTCCTCTTAATTTTTCAACCTTGTCTTCAAGTACAGCACAGCATGGAGGGTTTTCCATGGTCTTCAACAATTGGTGGCACCTGAATTTTGCTACTAGAAGTGACTCCTTTGTCTTCATCCTCTCTTGAGTCTTTGGGAACAGTAAAACAAGTTCAGAGCCAGCAAGATAAAGATCTAACCAATTTCATGAAGGAGAAGCCATGCAAATCAGGATTTCCTTCTGCAAAAGGGACTTTTGCACTGCCATGACAAATTGAAGGGATGGTTTTATAAACATTATAGCAGCTGATGCCAGCACAACCAGCTTCCAGCCTGCAGGTACCATTTAAGACATCCATGGGGCATAGGCATGACCCCCTTCTCATGGGCACAAAGCAGCACGGCTACACTGAAATCATTGGTCGGGCTCTTGCCAAGAATTTAATGCCATTAGAGTGTCATGGTCTTTAAAATGCCATACTTCGTGTTTTGTCTTTCTTAATGACATTTGTCTTCATGGAGCTGTAGTTATTGGTATTAGTTCTATAAAGCATGGATATATACAGGACGATTAGTAGATATTCAAACCACAGCACTAATGATCTCTGAATGCAGTGCAACTCTCCCAAATAATGCCAAGCTGAAAAAAAAAAATAAAAGAAAAATCATGTCAAATTTATTCAGCTAAAATACCTCACCCAGAGAGCTATTCTCCCATAATATTTGGGGCAAGCACAGTGTCATCAATCTTAGTGCTATTAATCCATAGGCTCATTCATCTCTGTTCAGCCATATAAAAGCAATAACCTTGTCACTATAGGAAGGAAGAGTGGGCTTTTAATTGCATATAGATTTCAGGAGAGTTCTTATCTCATAGTCTAATTTGTAGCTTCAGATACGAGCCTTTGCTTCTCTTGGTCAGAGTCCACACAAATCTACTGTGCTCTTACATACTTATAAATGTTACAGAAGCTCAGAAAGAATCTATGTAGAGCTCTTCTGGCAGATAATACACACAGCCTTTTCAGAACTTGCTCTAGTAGACAAGCCTATATTTAATTAGCTCCTCTGAAACAGGATATACATTTTTCAGAAGACAATCAAATTTATGGAAACAAACCCATTTCTGAGTGCAGGCACACATACACCCACAGCATCACCAGTCACAGTTTCTCTGACTCATCTCCCTTGGCTCTGTAAGAGCTATCAAATGCATCCTTTGCCCCACAGTTTATTATCAATAAAGGCAAAATGATTGACAGGAGGGAGAGGATCTTTCCTTCCTCGCCATCAGCAATAGCAGGAAGAAATACTGGATTTATACATGGGGCCAAGAGATCTCCATATCTGGGTTCCAATAGTTATTTCGAGGTTTTACTCAGCTGAAGAATTCTAGAGGCACAAACCTCCTGCTTCTGTGTGGCGGGTCAAACCAGCAAGCCTAGTCGAGCCCAGCAAATACTGAATTGCTCCACCAAAACTCCAACCAGGCAGCAAAGCAGGATGTCATTCTTCTGCATGCCTTGGAAGGACAATGCACTCACCAGGAGTTTCTGCCTGGGGGTAACCCAGTGAGAGCAGCTTGCTGCTTCTTTGAGCAACACACTTATGTATGTGGTGCTGAGTTTCTGAGCATAAATTCATTCCTAAATGCCTCCCTGCAGTGCACAGCATAGGGTGCAGAGGCTGTTTTGGATGGGTGATCCCAGGGTGCTCCCCAGGCCAGCATATAGACTGGGCATCCCCCCTCCCTATGCAGCTGGCCCTTAGCACCTTGGGCCATGGATGTGGCATGGGGTTTTGTGTCCTTTGCACGTGGGCATTTGGGCGTAACAGCTTTGGGACACAATAAGCTGTCTCCAAGACAATGCTGAGTCATCCTCGAGGGGCTTTTTCATCTTCTTTTTTCCTAAAGTCTAATAAATTATTAGGGTATCCACATATTTTTTTTGTCCAGCAGGAAAAAGCCTGGAAAAAGAAATTTTGTTCTCAGTAAAGACCCAGAGCTTTCCCTAAGCTGATGGTTTCAGCTTCAGGGTTTTCGTATCACACATCAGTGCAGTTGAAAAGGGGCTACTCAGGTCCATGCCCCAATATAGGGAAACACCAAGTGCTTCCTGCAGCAGGACCATAACTCCATGGCTGTGGATATTGGTTCTCCCCACTCTGTCATTCCCCCAGTGCACAATGCTCACTGTTCATGGTACTGCTCACCACAAGATAAGGTCCATTATGGCCACAAACAGAGGGGAGCAGCTGTATTATCGGTGCTGTTACACTGCAAACAGGCTCATAAATTATTCTCTGCTGTAGAATTTGATTTTTTTTTTTTTTCAGTAAAGTTCACTGCGTTATATTTTTAATACTGCAGGATTCTGGCGGAGGTAAGGAAGTGAAAACTGATGTTGGAAGACCAGAAATCAACTGAGGGCAAGAATTCCTGTTACACCTCTGTTTCAGCTCTCTGCCAACCTCCATAATGCTCCTGCCTGCAATCTTGTCATCTACACACTTGCACACATCAAAGCGAAACAGAGAGATAGCTGACTGGGTGAGTTTGTCAGAGTATTTATGTTGCGTAAAATAAAATGTAACTTTCAAAGGTGCTTACTTGCAATTTTATGCATGCATCCTTTTTTGTTCTAATGCAGTTGGAAACCTGATTTTAATTTTTTATGGGTGTTTTTTCTGTATTTTTCATTACTCTGTGTACCCTTACCTAATCACCACTTATGTGTTTCCTATCTAAATTAAACATTCCTGTGCTTTTCAGCCCCTTTCCAGTGGAGGCTGGCAGGAGTGAGAGCATACCAGCAATTTTTCTGCCCTCCTAAGAATAATGAAGTATTTACAAGCATTTAATTGCTACAAAAAACAGATGGATGCTGGCTGGACCAAAGTGGCCTCAAACCCAAAAAGAGCCATGCACTTGCTGAACTGCATTCCTCAGCAAGCCCAGGGTTTCAGCAAGGACTTCTGATTTCATTGTATCAGTGTGTTGGGGTCCCCTGATGCTTATTCTTCTGCTTTTCTGATATCTTTTCTCAGCATAGAACCATGTCTCACAAAGAAGAAAAAAAAATAGTCTTCTTTTCTTTATCTCAACCACACATACTTGCCTATACTGCTCCCAAGAACCTGCAGAACCCAAAGCTGAAGTGAGTTTAGCTGAGCAGGAAGGTCAGTAGCTGCTGCTTGTGACAAGGAAAGAATAAAAGAAAACAGTGATTTTGGTCTTAAAGACTTTTTCAGTTTTAATATTAATGTAAAAAAGAAAAAAATAACTAACAACAAACAAAGAAATAAATCCAGCGTGCAAAAAAAGACAGAAAAGCTATGTCTATACTGAGAGATGGGGACAAAACTATTGTACAGAATATCAGTGTTTTTAAAATAGGACAGGATTTACCTCTCCAAAGCTAAACTGTTCTCCTTTAAAACCAGATCCTTAAGACAAGTCTTCTGCTAACGTGAGAGTCAGCACTGATATCCAGCAGAGACTTCCACATGTTGGCAGCAGGAGCCAACATCCAGCCCGAGATGGGACCAAGAGTTTCTGTTGAATGGAAACTCTTCTCACCAAGGTGGCCATCTCCTCCAGCTGTCAGCTGCTGGTGCTGCACCTTACCAGGCATTACCTTCTCTTCCCACTGACCTGCCTGAAATGCAGCCAATCCACATCCCCTGGATTTGCTCTGGAGATGTGCATCTTAGTGGATCTGGAGAGCTGACGGTTATGGAAAGGTGATGGTTATGGAGAGCTGGTATGGCTTGTGTTCACCCTCACCGTGAGCACTGATGTTCAGTGAGACAGCGTGCCCCCCCTTTATTCATACAAGCCACCAGAGATGCCAGATGGACTGGTAGCTTGACCTACCAAAGGTTCAGCTCTGAAGAAATGTTCAGCTCTACCTCTGATTCCTCCAGAACATGAAACCATTCAAGGGATTACCAGCATTTCACCAAAACAATTTTGCCAATGAACTCCTGCAGAGAACATATAATTATTACAATTGAGACTAAAACCTATTGCAGATATCTATCAAAAATGGCTGCTTTGGAGGTTTTGGACCTCTTCTTTCTCTCCATCCTATCTCTCAGTACCCCTTTGCTTTGCTCATAGACGCTTTTCAGAACTTCACCAAGAACTACTTGGGAGCTACGAGGACATGCCAAAGGCACACAGTTCTCCCTTCCCACATAAGCTCTTGTTTCTTCCTCTGACCCCTTCAAATAAACTTCCTCTCTGATGGATTGGCTGGAAGAGGCAATGTCCCACTAAGGAGTTAATCTTCACATCACTGGGGGAAGAATTAACACAAGAAAGTCCTGATGTCAGTGTGGAGTTACACATCTAATGCTCCCTGGGATTTCTGCTCCAAATGTAACTCTAATTAATTCTAAATGCGAAATTCTTCTGGCTTCATTAAAGATGACATCTGCAGGAACACTGGTCACACACAGAGGTTTTCAGCTATTACAGCAAATATCTAGCATAAGAATAACAATGGATTATACATATTCCTTGGAGAGATCAGAAGAAATAAATACACTTTGGTATCACAGGTTATAGCAAATGTCTAAGTAACATAAATCAGATTAAATACCACAGTAGATCAGCATTGTAGTACAACCAGCAAAGCAAAGGTGTTTTTGAGTAGAAAGAGTCACCGGGGAGGAAAATGCCATGACTACGGGGTCTGTATGCATGCACCACAGCCAGAGGGATACAACTGAATATAAATACACAGCAGAGTAATATAGGAGACTACTACATTATAATTTTTGCTTTTCTACCTGCTAAAAAAAAAAAAAACAAACAAAAAAACCACACCACCAAAAAAAAATCAAACCAAAAAAACCTCATACAAAAGCCAAAACCTCAAGTGTCAAAACCAGATTAGAGTACCCCGTCATTTCAACAAAACACTGTTTTTTATGATGATTGGAGAACACTGAGGTCGCAAGATACTGTTCATGTCTCCAGACTCTGAGAAAGTAGGGGATGACATTGCAAAATTGCATGAAAGCCTGATCAAAGGGAAGAAGGCAATGGGGTAGCATTTCTTTTACATCTGGGCTATTATTAAATGGGAATTTTAACCTATTAGAAGAATTAGAAAAGGGCACAAGGCATAATCCTGGTCCTGGATATCAGAGTTTATACATAAAATATAAGCAAACTGTTCTACTCTGACAGCATTAAAAGGCATTACTTTTTTTATGCATCTCCTTATGGTAGGCAAACTAGCAGGCAGTCAAATAAAACCGATGTTCATAACAAGCCAGGGTAAAACCTCAGAGTAGCAAAAACGTGATAGAAAACACAATCCTATTTACAAACTGCTTTGTTTGCATGTACTTTTTGTTTCTGAAGTTAAAAATATTTTATAAAACAAAGCGCAAATCAAGCCCAGAAAGTCTGCTAGACATAGTCATATTTTGAAGGGTATGAGCGTCTTCCATCCTCACTTCGAGCAGCTTCTTCATATCCTGCACCCTTCCTAGTCTTCGCTTCAGGTTCATACCCTGAAGCAACCTTATACGGCCCTGTTCTGTAGGAGATATTCCGTCCCGATGCATTGTAGGATACTGCTTTGTAACTAAAAGAGACACAAAGGATGGGATCAGCCATCTAGAAGGTCTGTGATTACCGAGTGTTGCATCCTCTGTTCCTGTTTGCCACTGGATTTTAGGCAACTTTGTACTGTGCCATAACTTGGAGACACCCAATGAGCTCAGAGCAAACGATCCATGGCAGTCTGCAAGTCTTTTTTAAGTTTTTTAATAAACTTACACTTTCTTTCCCATGAGTAAATCCTTGATTGAAGTACCCACCCACAATAACCAGCTATGTAGGTGTACAAAGCCATACCTGATGCAAATCATAGCTCAGCTGATGCGATTTACACCTGCTGGTGACATGCTATGCAATTTACAATCAAAGCTGCAATTAATGGGCCTGAATAAACCAGCACACTGCACGTTTTGATTTTAAGGTTGATCTCTCTTTCCCTCTCTGTTTACAAGTCATGCAGTCAGAGAAGGGAAATGGTTACTTTTGAGCTATGATACAGGGCTATCATCACAGTGACTCTTGCAGCAGGGGTGTTATGCATAACTATATCCTGTGGTATGCTGGCTGTATGTGATCTGGACACCCAAGGTTTCCTGCAATGCCTTCCCATGTCTACCATAAATAAGCTTACCGGGATTCTTCTGGAATCAGCCCTCTGCACGCCAGGCACATCATAATACCTCCTACAAGAGCTAGACCACCTGCTACCCAGCCAACAAAGAGGGCTGAGCCAAAGGTATACCTGCAAACCACAAATACATTACCGGTAAGAGCTGTGACAATAGGCTAGTCTGCTGCTTCTGAAATGCACTGAACAGTATCATTCTCCCTTTGGCCCTGCAGAAGTTCCTGTGAGCACCATCCCACTTGCCAGCTCATCCTCAATGGACTCTCTACCTCCTTCTTGAGCTGTGTGAAAACAGAAATCCCAGCTAATTTTCTGGGACAAAGTATCTCTAGTGCAGATAAGAAAGAGACTCAATAAATCTTCCAAGTCCTAGGACCAGACTAACATGCAACCAGAGTTTGCCTTTCCTTAAGCTGCAGCCCACCTTGGCCTGAGGGAAATCTACACTATGGAGCACCCTGAGCTTGTTGACCACCTACCTATTCTGGACATTCTGATACATTCCTTGGTACATGTTGGCTGTGGACATCCAGAAGTTTGTGACCAGCATATTGGCAAACACCGACACCCCAGTGATGGCACACAGACCTGAGATCAGACAGAGAGACAGACTGAGATCCACGTAGTTCAAGCAGTCACCTTTGGCCTTGAGGAAACAGCTTAAAGCTCTGGAAGGGTAGTTGAGATGCTGCTTTGTGTCCCAGCATGTTCAGCAGAAGTGGGGATCCACAATGTGTTTTCTCACAGAAACCAAGTGAAACAGATCATTTTAGCTGCTGAAAATACCCATTAGTTCAGTTCTAGAAAATTTTTTTACAGTGAAAAACATGGGCAAAAGATTCCATAACAGAAATTAGATTTTACATGGGAAAACACCCTCTTTCTCTCATGTGGAAGAGGAGATATATTTGTTTCATCACTAGGCAGTGGTGCCTGCAGGCAGCAGGCAGCCTGGAAGACGAGAATGAAGAGGCAGGAACTTCTTCCACTCATCAACAAAGGTGATCATCGTGGTGCCCAGCCTGGTAGTAATGGCATTATTATAGGCCATTTCACTATTCTTTTTTTATTATTTTTATTCTTTATTATTCTGGTTTCCCCTTTCAAACTTACACTTATTTCACATCTTGAAGTTGTATTGTTTCATACTCCAACAAAAGTTAAGAGCCATTCAACTAGAAGGATTTTAAATAGTGACATTCTCCTTCCCTTAACTAGGATATGGATTTGATTACTCATCTGCAAAAAATTGTGGGAAAACCTGTATGTGATGTATTAAGCATTTTGCAATTTCAAGGTAGCTGGGCAATATTAGACATTCCTATAGCCCTCCTGATAACCCAAGGTATTTAAAAATTGCAAGTTAAGCTACTGCAACTCTGAGAGTCTTCATAAAATTGCTATGTATAAAGTCTGAAACTCCTCAAAAAAACATTATATATAAACAAAGGCTATATCAGTACATGATATATGTACATATACAACAAAAAATTTAGAGAAATTTTCTTTATCTGTCGGCTGCTTTTTCAAACTTCTATTTTCTGTCACATAAAAACATTGATTTTCTTTTACTAAAGAGAGGTAAAAACCACTTGTCCCCAGGAGGTCAGGCTGGAAGACAAGAGCCAATAACTTCATGCAAGCATCAGTGCTCTGGATTGCTCCAGAGCATCTGCTACCTATGACTACAAGTGCATAAAGACTTGGGCAGTCCTCAATTTCAGGCAACTGCAATGCCTCACACATGAAGGACACACCACCACCCACTTACCAGCAACAATAAACATGATGCCAGAGGTCAGAGTCATGTTGGCTTTTGCAGAATCCTCCATGTTGCCAATGCGGATGCATTTCAGAGCAAAAATGCACACAAGGAGGCCAAGGATGCCCAGGACAATACCCACTATCATGAGGGCCCGCACAGCCTGGAACATCGCTGCAAAACAAATTAACAAGGGTCACACTAAGTGAATGAAATGCCATTTGTCAGAGCCTAGGAGGTTATTAAACATTTTATCTAAAAATAAAAATAATAAAGAAGAAAACCTTGGGAAATGGGCCCTAGATCTACTCTTTGGGTTATCTGGGGCACCTCTGGAAATGTGGCTCTTTGTCAAGAGTTTGATGGCTTAGACATAAATTTTTGTAAATGTTCATCGGCAACAGTTGTGATTTATTCAGCTGAAATTCATGAAGAGGAGTTCATGTGCATTTGGGATAAGAATGGTTTCATAACCAAATTGACTGAGAAAGCTTTCTTTTTTTATTCTTCCCGAGCAGTGAAGAAAGCAGGCAGCTCCACCCAGCTATCCATGATATTTCCAACTAATGTGTGACTAAAAATGGAGTTCTGTAAGTTCCTGCTTTACAGTAAAACACATGGCACAGAGGAAGAGGAATATCACCTTGGCAAACATTACACATACACCAAGAAATAGCAACAAAGCTTTGGCAATGACCTACCCCAGCATATCGTTTCCATGTAGTTTGTAATGTCAGCCCAGTATAAATCTGTCTACGTTCATTAATACAACATACAAATACTCTAGCCTCAATTTTGTTTAGTAGTCTGCCATCAAGGTGGGAATGCTTTGTTGGAGGCAGGCTGTGATGTTGGTGGGTCACGCCCATGGGAGCCAAGTGCTGCTCCCAGTCAGCAGAAGGCGGCAAAAACCCTCCAGACTCCCTTTGGATAGGGAAAAGTAGACAGAAAAACAAGGGGAAACTTGCAACTTTTAAAATGGAGAAGTGAAGGGAGAAGGGCACACACTTGAATACCAAGGTGATTTTCTAATAAAATGGCACACATCCCATCTTGCCTGAAATTCAGTGCTGGCCCCAGACATTTCTCCTCCCTGCCTGTGCACGTGTACCTGGCAGAGACGGAAGGCACCAGCGCTAGAAGAATGCTAGGAAAGAGGGTTCAAAAGTATTTCAAGGGCCGTTGCGATTTGGCTGGGACACTTTGCAGCCTCTTCTTGCTGTTCCATGAGCACTAGCAGCCCTGCGTTTGGCTTTGGTGTTCCCCACATGACTGCCCATCTTTAGGGAAGATAATGTGGGCTCCTGTCCAACTGAGAAGGGCAGGCAACATACTCGACAGCCCCAGGGACTTCATTCAACCTGCCTGTCACCTGGTTTTGTGGGATGGCCAGGATCATCATGGTGCCCAAGGGTCCTGTATAGCCCAACTGCAGCAGGAGGCACTGGAGCTGCAGAGCAGGGAGTAGACCCCTCTGGCCTTGCATAGATTGGGAGAATGGTTTATAAACACTCTCATAAGGGCAAGGGTGGGTGCTGAGGTCCCCATATGGGTCTCCTTGCCTGCGGGGTACCACAGACTTGAGCAGAACCATGCTGGCACCATGATGCACAAGGAAGTAGGCGGTCTGCCATCCCACAGGCTGGGAATATACTACCTTCTCCCATCTGGCAGTCCCACTGGGGCTGCTGTTCTTATGACTCAATTTGCCCTTATCAGCTGATAACAAGTGCTAACGAGCCTGGGGCTTTCAATCTCCCATTCATCAGCCCCCAGGTGCAAGCTTATTAGTTATTCATCAGAGAACAAGAAGCTAGTGAATACATCTTATCAGCCCTCAAAGGTTGTTTGAACAGCACCTGATGCAAAGAAGAAAGCTGCAAAGAAAAGAAAATCACAACATTCACTTGTCTTTACAGTCAAGTTTGCTTTGCAACTGTTTTTGTTTCAGGCAGGCAGAAGAGGTTGATACTCCAAGGCAGCATAAGACACTACGGATCATGGTGGAAGGTCCTTGTCCCCAAGACAGTCCTTCATTCTTGGGATACTTCCTACAGACACCACTGTAGTGGTCTCAGCCATTCAAGAAGTGACCCTAAGCTAAGACCTCACAGAGATATTGTGGGTTTCCAGGAGAGGTGTTCCCAGTGCATTAAGTGCCTGTGGAAGGACACAACAGGCAGGCCAAGCCAAACAGCTCCTGGGACAGTGAAACTCCATTGAAAAGGAGTAACGCTGTTGGGAAGGGAAGTGGGAGGAACTTGTCAGGATGTAATAGAAAAAAATGTAAAATAGCCATCATCAGCAATTCCTCTCTTCGTGAAGCTGACTTATGCACCATGTCCACAAAGGGACAGAAAGGAGAAGAAACTGCCCCAGGTCTCCTGTAGCGTAAAGGCTTCTTCACTTGGCTCATGGGAATGAAAGCGAGAGCTGTTTGGAAAGAGAGCACTGCAGTTTCAAGTGAATTTTTGCATCCATCAAAAGTCCTCTGAATAGAGCGGCTTTCCAAAGGTGAATGACCTCCCCTAGAAAGAAGGAGTGGAAGGGCTTAGCAAACAAAATAGGAGAGTAAGGGAAAAAAATGTGTCAGGACTCAGGAGCATTAGGTAACAAACAGCTCTATAGTTAAAATCAAGCACAAAAACTACTTGCTGTTGTTGCATATACACTTTGCATGCTGTAGGACAGCTTTGCTTCTACCTGAACACGTGTGGTTGCTCTTTCGCACACCTGATTTCCATACAAAGGGATGATGTGCACAGAAATTCATAAAAATGCGAACTTATTCACCAAAATAAATGTCAATGATCTGAAACCACAGTTTGCATCATTGTGTTTGTCTGATGTAAGTGAAACTGCAGAGCTGTATTTTTCCTCGCTGTTGATGTGAGTAGTGAGAGGTGGGTAAGTAAAACAATTTAACGTCATCACCCACATTTCTGCTACTAATACAAAATATAAAAGTGGAAATTAAACTTTATGACTAGTTTAGGGGAAAAATGAGGGTTTAAAATTAACCAGATTCAAGCATGGGCATTCCATCTTTATGTTTCAAGGTATTTATCAACTAAACAGACACATAAAGAGAACAAAAATGAAAGACAATCTCTCAGACGCAACAGAAAATGCCTGTGATGGCTCTACACTATTTCCCTATTGCTAGATTGTCTGAAAACATTAAAAGTAAAATCTTGATTATGAAAAATTGGCACCAAAATATGGTTACCGTTGCCTCATTGCTCTTTTAAAACACAATCACCTACACATGGCATTATAAAGGCATGTATATATATGCTAATCAACATTTGTATATATATTTTAATAAGTAAATTTTCTATTCTTCAAAACAAGTGGTCCCATACAAGAAGTGACCTCAATCATCAGTTTTGCCCTTCCAAATGAAACCGAACTCATCTAGCAATCTTGAAGCTGGCTACACAGAAGCACATTTATTCCATCACACCCCTCAGGATGTTCAAAAACCAACCACTGTAGACAACACAGTGGTCTGCAGCAAAACTCTCTCTCCTGACTCACAGTTGGAAAGAAAGGTTAGCATCCCTAAGGATACAGGGTTGAAAACCCCCATCATACTCTTATAATGCAAGAGGGCTGAACCCATAATGCGTGTCCAGAGCTCACCTACACACACTCCCAAGTGGCAAACTCCACTGAATAAAGGTATTATTTTGGTAAAAAATACTCACATATCTTTACGCTCATACACTGGGAAGCTAGGAAATTTTATTCCTTGCAAAGTGCTTTAAGATACCTGCTCCTACTTTTGGACGAAAACTGTGCAGAGATACAGGATAGCTGGGTTAAACCTGATGCATCTTTTGCCCCTACCTGGCAGCCCAAGAATGGTGAAATACGGCCGGCACTCTGTAAAGCCGGAGCTCTGCCGCACGCAGCTCCTCCACAGTCCCTGATATTGGAAGACAGCTGTGACCGGGTTGTCATACAAGTCCTGCGTGCTCCACATATCCATGGCAGTGGCCACCATGCACCCTGCAACACCCAGTGACGAAATGATGAACCCCATCACCTGGCAGGTGGTCGTGGACATGGTGGGTCCCTCAGAGAGAGGAGGTGAGACCTCCCTGATGAAGCCGTGGACCTAATGGGAGCACCGAGTCCTCCTGACTGAGCCACCAGAAACGCAGTAACTCTTATCAGATGCTTTCCAATGAGCAGTGTGTTTACTCAAAGTGTTTTTGCAAGATAGTCCAGTTTCACTCTCACCAGGTAGGTTTGTGCTGGCAGGCCCAAAGTATTAGCTTTTGTCCTTTAGAAGTGCTTGTCCTTCCCCAGCTAAGCAGCCATGCTCCATCGAGTGTTGGGTAACCCACTTGGAACATGCGCTCTCCCTCCACCGAAACCTTTTGCGATATATTGGGCTTCTCCTACATGCTTGGCACAGTACAAACATGCTAAGAGGGGCAAAGGGGGGACTATGTTTCCCAGGTGAACCCAGCACCTAGCCCAGGTCACCCCCTCCATGGCCCTCTGCTTATGCAAAGGAGAGTAGATCTACCATCAGGCCAAGACAGTGATACCTCTGCACCTAGCCACCCTTGCAGGTATCCTCATGAGAGGCATGGAGATAGATAAGGATGGCAGTGCTGAACTACATGGGGCCACCATCTCCACCCCAGGAACAAACAGGGACATGGGACACGGCCACTCCTTGCAGTCACTTCAAGCTTCACCAAGATTGCCTCGGGTGTTGACCATGGCACAACTCAGGACACCAAGCCAAGAGCTCCATACTGATCCAACAAAGCTCCTGCAACCTTTTTCTCCTCTTGCCCACATCCCTGTCATCTATCATGTGGCCCCACTGAAATCTGTGTGGGGTCAAGGAGAGAGAGACCTCAGGGACCATTTGGAAAGCGTCATTTTACAGGTGCTTGTCTGTAC
>JAOEHX010067146.1:0-10044 GCA_025448015.1 Bolborhynchus lineola | reverse complement strand
AATGGGAGAGAATGCTTCCATTTGCAGCTGAAACACTGCTGGCCACTCCTTTAAAGAAGGGGGTTTTGATGAAGGAAAATGACTAGTTTCATAGAAAAGTATCAGTGGGGAAAAGCTCAAGACTGAGAGCAAATTGAATTAATTAAGAATTGGATATAGAACTCAAACTTCATTCTTTTTCTATTTTATAATCTGTTCAGACAATGTTTCTCTGGTAAGGATGAGTCGACCACATTTTTGTTCTTTCCAACAGCCTTTTGTAGAGGTGCTTGCAGAGACCTGAGACCACCCCTTCAAAGACAGTGGGCGACAAACAGATGAGTCAGATACCATCTGAACATGAACACCCAACAGCATCAGAAACAGATTATTAACCACTAGTTGATTTCTTAAGTTGATAAATACTGGCCAATGATGCCTAGTAAGCTCTTGTCTGAATGAACTAACAAATGAGAATCTGGACTTAAACAGAAGTGTCTTTAGCTAAAGTATAAGTTATTGGGAGATTTTTTTTTGAATGCTCACTGAAACTGATTTAGATTTTTTACAATTAACATCAACAACAGTTTCTTCAGGTACCAAAATGGCAACTGCCTTGCTTAAAGGCTGCTTGTGTCAATGGATTTTCTCTCAGCACACATCTAACAGTGACCTTCAAGAAAAAACTTCTGCTTAATGCCTATAAAGTATTCATCCATCACAGTAACTTACCCCGGCTGAAATTTATAGGACAGCCTTTTAAAGTTATAGGACAGTCCCATGTACATGTTACTTAATAACTGCTTGAGCTCTACCTCTGCTTTTTGAATCTAGGACCAGATCAAAAGAATTTTGATTTCTCACTCCTATTTTAAAAGTATTTCAAAGGTATTTAGGTATCCCACCTAGATTTTTTATAAGGATCTGTACTTACAACCTAAAGAGATCAAAAGCTTATTGAAAGAAAGTATCAAACCCATTTAAACACAATAATCTTCAGAACTCATGTTCTGATACCGATTTCTTGTCTATGAAGGTGACAAAAATGTAGGTATATCCCAAGAAACCTTAAGAGTACTTTTTTTTTTTTTAAAAAATAATAGTTCAGTTAACTTTTGTACTCTTAAAACTGTTAGTATCCAATATGAATTGTTGACTAAGTTAACATGCACAAGCAGTTCAAAGCCAGTAATTTCTTCTGCTACGTGAACTCTTTTTGCAACCTGAAAAAATCTGTAGGTATGGAAAATATACAGAAAAATATATTCTTCCATATAAAAACATGCATATGAAAAATATGAGCACTGTTTTACCACAGATATCTGTTATTTATCTGGAAACTAGTATGCCTGTCGTTAATAAAAGGTTGGACATACAGTAAGGACTACAAAATGTGAAAACCTTCCACACTGAGAACCTGAATTCCATGACAGCATGGTGAAAAACAGCCCATGCTCATTATGTTCATCCACTTACAGCTCTGTTTTCCCTAAAGCAGCATCTGGGAGAGAAACAAGCTTACCCACAGCATCTATACAGAGACACTGGTTTCTGCTGAAGTTTCTCTCCCTTTCTTGTACTGCTTTTGGAACAAATGTGTAACTATGGACCTAAATTCATCTAGAGACTACACCTCAAGGTTCCTCTTGGAGAAAGCCTCCCACTTCTTTTTAAAGCTCTGGCTTCTTGAATTCAATCTGATCCTGCTTTCAAAGACACATGGTCAACCGTTGGCATATTTGAAGATAAGGAGAAAGAAATATTCCATTTTAAAACCTGTGTCTCTGTTACCCCCGACTCTGAGAACACATCTGCCACTCTGACAATCTAAAAGGGATAAGGAAACTATATTGATGCTGAAGGCAACAGAAGAGGCTGCTAAACATAAAGTGCAGGACTTTAGACCAAGGATGACAATTTGGAGGCTTTAGGAACTTAAAACAATTTGTACCTATCGTTATCAGTTAATTTGTTTTGCTGTTCAAGCTTTCTGATCTAAAGCAATTTCTACATGCTAAGAGTATCAAAGCTTTCAGGGAGAAACAAGCATTACTCAATTTTGTATTTTAATTTCCTCACTAATGGAGACATATCCAAGAAGAGTTCCAATTACCAGATTTCCATCATAAATAATGTTAATATAGTTAATAGTTATGGATCTTTGATAATTCCCTTTTTTAAACATAGTCACTTTAAAGATATCTAGGCTGATTAAAAGAAGTATTTAATTGTGGCTAACAGAAACTCATATTTCATATGCAATACTCTCCCAAAGACTGCATACTTTCACAGAATTCAGCAGAGAAATAACATGTGCTATCTCAGTACTGTTAAGTCCTAGCTTGGTGTTCAGTTCCAACAAGACATAAATTGTATACAAGTTAAAGCTTTAAAACTAGTCACTGTTTGGGACTTATGCATTCAAGCCAGGTCTCATGGCTGATCAGCTTAACAGACCTTGTAGTGAAACGACTGCTGCACTGCTTCAGTCTCGTGGAAATAGTATATTCCCTAAGGAAAAAAAAAAAAAAAGGGGGTGGTGGTGGCAAGAAACAGGACTTTTGGTTGAAGCATAAACAGCTGGTCAACACAAACCTTTCAGATATTTACTGTATGAAACAATCATAACCTTTCTTCCCTGTAGGGCCGTATTTCCCACAGAGACAAGTGTCAGAATTAATAAGCCCTTTCTCTGTATACTGGAAATGTTGTCTAGCCTAAGTGCAGCACATTAATTTGCTGTTCATGTTCCCTTCAATTCACACTTTCAGTTGCACTCTACATAGCTGACAGCTTCTCCCAACAGTTATGCATAGAAATACTTTAATAGAAGATAAATTATTCCCACTTAAACAGCTGTCAAAAGATGCTTGTTCCTGTTATAAAATGGGCAGTTCACAAAATTTCTTCTAGAAAAAGCTGTAACAAGAAATTGTCCAAGTGTAGGTGAGGACAAATGAAAAAAAAAAAACCAAAAAAAAAAAAAAAAACCAAAACCCAATATCCCAGGGCTGAGACTTAACTTTTGCATAAACTTTGAGGAGCAATTTTGGTACACTCCTTAATATCAGAGTTTTAAATTGAACAAAGGAAATGGACACTCCAACTCACTGAAGAAGGTCCATGAGTACGGCTTTGTATTTCCACCTACCTTTTCATTCGAAAGAATGAAAAGTAGTGCTGAAGTTGCTATGGGTCTGCTTTTATTTTTCTACTATATTCCATGAAGGCACAAGCATCCTAAACTACACTTAATACGTTTTTAAGTCAAGCCTATCATACTGTGCCAGCTGGTATTTGTTGGTGGGTTTTTTTTCCCCACATTTTGTGTTTATTTTAACCCTAAAAAGTAATCATTTTGCATTATTAGGGAATAAATCAATTATGCCTTATCTGAAAACAGTTTCAGAATACAAGATACAAAAAAGGATAATATTCATCTTCACAAAAAAGAACCAAAATCCAAGAGTCAGTTTGTTTTCTGAAGAACCTAAGTAGAAGCTGGAATGTTTCTGGTTTAGTGATTATCTCTATTAACAACCAAGTGAAAATTCATATTAATTCAAGTTTTTAAGTTAAATGCAACTAAAACGGAAAAGAACTGATTGAGCAGCAGATACACTTCACTAATTTGCACATATGTACATAAAGCAATGGAAGTTCTCAAATGTGTGACCCCAGCAGGCTGACAGATTTTACACATGCATGAAAACCTTGTATTTTGACTGGAGGCTTCAACTTGAAAGCTTAATGAGTGGGTAGTGGGCAATGTTCTTTTCAGCGTCACTAAGAATTACCTAAACATTTGAAGGGATCATATTTGCAACGAGCTCTACAAAAAGTAAACATCTAACTGAACTGTGACCAAGCTCACTCTGTGTCTGTTTAGAAGATATTTCTCCTAGTATGCACAAAACGTACAGGTCAAATAGCCTGCTTCTCATCCATGACACTGTGCAGCAGAGCAGCAAGAATTTATACCTTAATGGGTCTTAAACACATGGCTAAGAGTTTTCTCAGAGTGAACCTCTGGGCTGCAGCACTCAGGACAAACAGTTCTTGTGAGACTGGCAAAGAGGACTGCTTTAGTTTTAGGCATTTTTCTAATGTAATGTTACATCTTTGTTCCTACCACTTCCTCCATATGCAGCTCACTTTTGTCTTTATTTAGACTATGACATACTAATGCTCGCTGGCTTCTGTTTGACAGCCATAAGAACTCTGATACTCGGATAGTAAATGTCACACAACTGCCTGCAGGTGATGGTTGCTTGACAACACTCATGTCCTGCTGGAAGAAGGCATCAGATGGCACTGGAGAAGAGGAAGGAGTGCGCTTAAAGTCACCTGCACACAGAGCTCTATGGCATGACTGCCTTATTAGCGTGCTGAGAATACAGGTCAGCAGAATAACAACTGCACTAAAAAAAATTAAAAATGAAAGAAACCTCTTGTATTGTTCATTTTCCTACCACTAACGGAATCTAACAGAGCACTGCTTCAACAGCACAAAGATGGTGTTCTGGAAAAGTATCTCATTTCACGTTTGTACCTGACAAAGCTGTACTCACTTCTCATTTCAAAACTTTGTTCTGTTTCAATTCTTATTTCTTTAATATCTACACTTATTCTTGGCCAAAATTTTATTCCAGGTCAGAACACAGCCAGAACATGTTTTACATTCGAAGAACCACCAGTAGAGCAACTACAGTCACCAAACAGAATCTGGCAGGTACATGAAGGGAGAAGTAATTTTGAAATCAGTATTTTCATACATCCAAAGTTTTCTATTCCCAAACTTGCATACATACAAATTATATCCAGGCACATGTGTGTGCATACATACTTATATGCATGCAAATAGATGCATGAGCTGTGCTGGAAGTAATTTCATATTAGAAAGAATATGTAAGCAATAAAGACTAATTTATAACAGTCCTTATATACAAGGAAAAGCAGTGAAGGAGCGATGTGATACACACAGTTTTAGTGAACTCCTGACACTACTGCACTGCAGCATGGAGAGGGTTCTTACAGGAGGCCTTGTTATGCTAGGCTACATGAGAAGGAAGAAGAAAGAGGGGGGAAAAAAAAAAAGGTGTCTTGGGGAATAGTCACGTCTTTAGAGCTAACTAATAGCTCAAGAAAGGGGGCTGTGTCAGTAACTCCACACATTAGCACTGCTACTTCCTGGAGAAATTCTGCAATAATGAAGTATTATAAACAGCAAAGGAGCTCAAAAAAAGAAGAATTTCCAAAAAAACCCCAAGTAAAAAAAGAGCAGCTTTTTGACCAAAAAAGGTTTAAACTTCATTAAATTCAAAGCTTCAGCTTGAAGAACTTTTTTTTCTTCCTTTTATTTAGTTTAGAAAAATAATTCAGATGCCAAACAGCATTCCAAGTTTAATCCAAAGAAGATAAGCAGAAATATAAAAGCCCATAAAGCAGCAGATACTGAGAGCATCATCTTCAAAGAGCGCAGTAATACAGCTATGGTCAGTATACTCGCTGTTTTCCTAATGTAGCTTGTTTCAAACAAAACATGCAGTTTCTAACTCTTCAACAGGAATACAGGGAAAAAATAGAGGGAAAGGTTTTTGCAACTGTCTCTCACATAGTGATAGGTCACCTTTTGTCTCTGTTAAAATAAGCAACTACAGTTTTCATGCTACTTCAGGTATTTTCAAAATGATAAAATTCAGAAATGAATTTAACTGAGATTCAATATGAAACCCATATAAAACCCAAACTCTTCTTCTAGTCCCTGTACAACGCATGCAGTTCAATTTATCGCCAAGTCTACATTACAGACAGAACATAAAATCATTTTATTAACATGCAACACAAAACAGACCTGTTAGACTGCAACATAAGATGAATCAAAGCAAAAGTTATGAAAATTATTAAAAGAAAAAGGGATAAAAATACATACACTTGGTATAGGCATGACCTGCATCTGGTCACCCTGGGGAAAAAAACAAAACAAAAAAAATCACTGTAAGGGTAATGGCTTTTAGAGGGTAGAACAAAGGTCTGAAGCAGTAAATGTAGCACTCAAACATTTTAAACCAAAGGTTCAAAGTATTCAAGAAACCAGGGTAAAAGAAAAGAAAATTAAAAATAAAACCAGGATCTTGCATTTTAGTTGCTGAAATGATGTTAGTATACCAGTATTCATGATTTTTAGGAGATGGGACTGGTAAAACCCATGCTATGGTTAATAAGAGATGACAGCAAAAATGAACCTGTATTTACTGTAACTTTTTTAGCTTTAAAATCTACTAATGGGTAAATTTGTCTATTTTCACTGCAGTAACAAGAGGCTTAGACAGATCTTGGTAACAGGGCAGAAGCACATTTCTTGAAGTTAACTTCACTGGAGATAACTGCCTCAGAAAAAACATTTTCAGTTAGGCAACAGCAAAATGTCCAAGAAAGAAACTATGCTCAAACTAATCCAAGGGATCTCTTTCTTCACCCATAAAGAGGCAACAGTATCAAGTGTTCTTCCCATGGTCTCACTTCTGTATTGTACTTGGGAGAAGGCAAGACAGTCTTGGTCAACTCGACCTTTTCTTCTCATCCTGGGACCTGACAGAAGGACATAAAGACAGCTTCCAAATGGAGAACAGGTCACCAACTCAAATACAGAGGTTTTGGGAAGTAGGAACTGTATTTTGTCATCTCTCAGAAAGAGAGATTTTCCCATCTTTTCTGGTGGGCACAAAAGGAAGCTGACCTCTCTAGCACAAACATAGTTTAGGTAAAAGATTTTATCACCTGATTACCTGGTCAACACAGGCCTTCTGACAACCAGCAGACTGACTACCTACTGAAAGAGCTGTTTTCAACATCAGAACATCCTCTTCCAGCTGAAAAAGTCTTGTGATCCCTTGTTTTGGAGTCTAACATGGTGGTGACACATCCTTGACAAACAAAAGGTAATTCGGTACTATTTTTGAAGTCCTCTTTTTTATTGCTTGAACAGCAGGAACTTTTAGTGACGTTTATCCACTACCATGACCTATCAAGAAGTCTGATTTAGTAAAAAGTACCTGATTTCTATAAAAGCAAACATAAGAAATGTAAGGATCCAAGTTTTCCTCAAGGTAGTGGCAAAAAGAAAAAAAACTGTAATATGTAATTCGGCACGTTAATGTCCTGTTAGTGGAACACAGTCATGGGCCACTTCAGAAAGGAGGACTTCAGCATGTGCCAGTCACATTAGCTGGTGAGTAAACTGTTATCAAGGATACAGTCACGTTGGCAGAACACAGATTGCAAACCTGTGTTTTGTTTTGAAAGGCATTTTTTGCATTCACTGGTAGAGAACAAAATACAACTGGAGCTTCTCTTCTGTTGACAGATGAAAACAGTATATGAGAGTAGAGGCATATTGGCAGCTATGGTGTAAGATTATCTGAATTGTGGACACAAATATAGCTGTGTATCACATTAGGTTTTCCCACAAACTTCAAGAGGCACTCACTGTGGTGTAACTCGGCTTTCTATTTTGGCAATCTCTTGAAGCAAGAGTTGTACCACATGGCATTACTGTTAAACTTCATGACTTTCATGGGAATCCAGAATCTAACTTGCTAAAGGACTTGCATTATTGTTGGCTTTATTGTTCACGCAGAATTTCTTAAAATAAAAAGCACCAAGGAAGAAAAGTATCCTCCTAAGAGGAACCCTTAAACTATCTATGCCAAAATCAAAATGGTAATGATGACAACTGGAAGAACAAAGAGAAAGATAGAGGCAAAATTCTATTGCTGAAGTGTAAGCACTGATGAGCAGGCAAATGCTTTTTAAAAACAAGCCTGCTGTGGGAAACTTTTTTTAAAAGTGTCCTGCCTCATTTCCTTATGCCTTGGAACAGGAAGGGAAATAGGTCATAACAGTATCGTTTGAAATAGATGACAGATGACTGCATTTGTTGAAGTCTTTACAGGAGCTCCTGATGCTGGTAACAGGACAAAGCTGCTCCTAGAATGCCAAAATTTCCCTATTGTGTCACGAAGATAACCCAGGAACTGATTTGTTCAGCCACTGAAATAAGGTGGTTTATTTTCTTCATGGCACAATATATGCAGATGAAACGATAACTCCTATCTTTCCCCTTAGCTACGTAATTTCAGTTTGAGACACACAACGTTTTCTGTACTGCATCTGCTCATTAATGCTGTCTACACTTGTGTATAGGATCAATGAGCATCAAGTGACAGGCCATGCTATTTGGCTTGCTTTTTTTTTTTGAGAACAGCTTGTACTCAGAGATAAGGAGCTATTTCATTTTAAAGAATAACCCCTTTAAAGAAGCAGCTTATCAGAACAGATTTAGCATGTTCATTTCTTTAACACAAAGCTTATATTAGACCATGACAGGTTCTTTTAAAAAAATAATACAGCTACTATTTTACTCTTAGTGCTTTGCAATATTGAGCTTTGTCTCAATATAGAAAACTTTTTGGGAGGCAAGTAAGGTCAGAATGAGTAAGCAGAGAGAGTAGAACCGAACATAGCTAAGGGGGATTTTGTTTTCTAAATAGACCTGCCATACCACATGCTGATGGTGACCAACCATACAAGACACTAGGAATTTTCTTGCTCTGATCAATGAAAAGTGGGAGAAAGGGTACTATTATTTACATTAATCTGAATTATCTTCCTCCACACTGGAGACTGGTTTCCATGTCTGTTTGGAAAGCATGCCATTAATAGTTTCCCCATCAGAGACAATGCTCATGTTGCTCCTCTATGTCTCTTGGATGAAGGAGATACTACCTTTGGCCTCAAGAATAAGCTCCCTGCAAGCTATTTTTATTGCTCTGGTAACCAATATTCCTGTAGAACAGAGAAGATTCTTTTTCCTGCACTGCATTATACAGAACCCTGAAGTAGAGTGTTGGAGACATAAAAACAGGTCATCTAAACAGCTTTCCATCATCACCTTGGAGATGACAGCACTGTCCAGCAAAAAAAGCAGTGTGAAGAAGGAGACCTAACTTTTGTAGTAGTTAGGATGGGGGAGGTGGAAATTCAAGGACTTGACCTTTCTGGCTTCATTCCTGTCATAGGGAAAACAGCAGGGGCAGCTGCTGCCCCAAGAATAAGCCTTCTTCTAAATCTGTCTTCTTCCCTGTTGGGTGTGGATCAAGACCTTCTCCTCTAATACAACCAATATAAAAAACCCGTTCCTCATTCATGCTTCATCTTGAACACAAGCCATCTGCCCGATTTGGATCTAACTGTGAAACAAAACCAAAGATGATTCTAGTGGAAGTGGGTTGTAAGTGAAATGGCAAAGTGTCGATAGACTTGTCAGAGCTCCCTCACCCACCATATGACTGAAAGCAAAGGGAAAAGAAAAGAGCTAGTTTGCATCCAGCTTATCTCACCTTTACCTAGATTGCTCCTTGAAACCTGCAGATGAAATCTGTGTCTGCAAACACTCCAAAACTCCACTAACAAATTTACCCATAAAAACAAAAAACCTAAATAAAAAAGCAGATCCAGAAAATACACAAATTGAGTCAAGTTGCTAACTGAAGAATAGAAACTGAGATTTGAATTTATTTAGAAGAAAACAAAACCCACTTCCCTCTCCCAACACTCTGGCCCCTAAAAATAAAATCTGGGCTGGGAGGTGTTGGTGAGCTGCCTGCTGCAGAGGAGGCAGGAAAAAATTAGCAAGGATTTCATGAATTCTGAACATTATGTGCTCCCAATGACACATCTGGCTCGGGATCCAAGCTGCAGACAGGCTGATATACCCACTGTAATTGATACTGCATCTTAGAATTCATTTTTCTGCTGCACTAAAAAGCTGCTGCATTTTAAGGAAAACAAATACACAACAGTTTCAGTAAATACAAGTTATTATTGAAAAAATGTACTGAAACTCTAGAGACAGAATGGACCATTCGTTACCAGCATTAAAGTCACACTTGGACAAGCAGCTGCTCTGTGAGTAGAAGGTTTAAAAATTAACTCAATATTTTAATGACCATTTTACAGTGTATAAAGTAAAAGAATCTGCACCACAGAAAAGCAACAGCATTA